>OX243817.1:24386462-24546462 GCA_945859605.1 Lumbricus rubellus
AGGTCCATCAAACTTAGCAAGTGCAGGGGTTGGCGAATTTCTAACACCATGGGCGCCAGGGTGGGGTGTTTTTTTAAGGGGGGCGAAATTTTTTCCCAGCTATTGATGTGAAATTTTGCATTTAGACAGAGGACCGTCATGTCCACCCAGAAAACGAGTTGGCGAAACTCTACCACCAGAGGGAGAATGGTGGGGGGCCCAAAACTCCATTTTCCCTATTTGTATACCATCGCCATAGTTTCACAGCTATTCACCTGAAAAGTTGCAGCTAGATAGGGTGCAACCGGGACCACCTGGCCCCAACCAACGCACACCTCGCCCCGCAGGGGCCGGGTGGGGCAGGGCGTTGTTTAGGGGAGGTTTTTTTAGGAGGGGCCAAAAACATTTTTCAGTTATTGATGTCAAATTTTGCATTTAGACAGAGGAACGTCAGGTCCACTCAGTGGAGGAGTTGACGAATCTCTACCACCAGAGGGAGAAGGGGGGGAAATCCAATTTTCCATATTTATACCATCGCCATAGTTTCACAGCTATACACCTGAAAATTTGCAGCTAGATAGGGTGCCACCAGGACCACCTCACCCTGAACCAACACACACCACGCCCCGTTTGGGCCGGGTGGGACAGGGCGTTGCTTAGGAGGGGACCAAAAAAATTGGGGGGGAGGGGTTGCAGTTTTCCAGATATTGATCTGAAACTTTGCATTTAGACAGAGGACCGTCAGGTCCAGCCAGTGGAGGGGATGGTGAATCCCTACCACCACGGGTCCACGGTGGGGTGCGGAAACCCAAACTTTTGCTATTTCCATCGCCATAGTTTCACAGCTATTCACTTGAAAAGTTGCAGCTAGATAGGGTGCCACCGGGTCCACCTCGCCCCAAACCAACACACACCTCGCCCCGCATGGGCCTGGTGGGGAAGGGTGCTGTATGGGGTGGACTCATTACCTGCTCATTACCTACTCAATTTATCCCGGCCTGGTGGGGGAAGGGTGCTGTATGGGGTGGGCAAAATTTTGGGGGCGACTTTTTTGCAGTTTTGCAGCTATTGATATGTTTGTGGTGGGGTTGTGGCCGTGGCGTGTTGAATCCTAATTTTCCCGGGCAACGCCGGGTACCCCAGCTAGTTATATTATAACCGAAGGTATTCGAATCATTTTCATTTTTGCCATTATATATGTTAAAATTTATTTCATTCTATTCCACTCTGTTATATTCTATTATATTTAACTACATTCTATTCCACTCTATCCTATTCTGCTGAATTTTATTCTATTCCATTCTATTCCATTCTATTCCATTCTGTTCCATTCTATTCCACTCTATCCTATTCTATCCTATCCTATTCTATTCTATTCTATTCTATTTAATTTCATTCTATTCTATTCCAATTTATTTCATTTTATTCCATTCTATTTCATTCTCTTCTATCCCATCTTATTTCTCATAACTCCATTCCGCTCAATTCCGTTCCATGTTCCTACAGACTTAAACGGTGCTTCTCAACCGAGTATACGACACAACTCCCATGCAGATAAAGCAGGCTTTCGTCAAACGTCCCACAAAAACCAATAAAGCAGAATGTGCTTTCTTCACAGCAAATGAAATCCGACGCCATTACACCAACGGTCTCTGTAAGCAAACACCACCCACAACAGGATCAGCAGAAATAAGCTGCACAGCACCGCACCAGGAAACACTATCTCGCTTCAACCGGATTTATATTTCCCCTCATCCGCATAGCATGTCAACGACCAGCGTTGCCACTCTAAAAATTAAAAAACACACAAGTTGGAGCGTGGAAAAACCCAAGAAAACCCAAATCGTCCGAAAATTTGAAAAATTCGGCCACCTTTTTTTAGTCATCCAGCCAAATCTTTGAGAAATATCAGCAGTTTTCTTAATTTTTTTTTAAACCCAAGTTTTTTCCCCGGAAAACCCCATTTCCCAGGTTCGGATCGAAAAACCCAAGTTCGACTCGAAAGAACCCAAGATTTTTTGGCCGAAAAAACCCCAAGGAAAAAACCCAAGTTCGTCCCAAAAAAACCATTTCCCAAGTTCAGATCGAAACCCAAGATCTTGTGAAAAACCCAAGGAGTGGCAACGCTGTCAACGACGCCATCTTTAAACGCCTGCGTGGAGGCAACGGTCGCTCTTCGTCCACAAGGTGGCAGCACAAATCATGTTTATGCTGCGCAACGTTTTAGGTATACAGGTTTAAGAGTCGAGCGTTAGCGGCTCATCATCGCTTGTGTTATATTTCAATTATGGTGGATCTTCAAGGAAGCTGTGTTACAGGCAGAAAGCATAGATCATTGCAGTGCTGTATTCACTGCCAATACGCCGCCTGGCGGTGAAGGGGAAGAATAGGTCGTAGTCGAAGATTACTGCCTGTCCCATGCATGAGGTTAGGCATGTAGGCCTATCTTTTATTTTGGAAGAGGGTATCGGAAATGGTGCTATGAACGAATGAATAATTGATTGAATGAACGAATGAATGAGCGGACAAACGAGGAATGAAGGAGTGAATGAATGCATGGATGCATAAATGAAAGAATAGTTGAATGAATGATTGAATGGTGACTCACTGACCAACCGAGAGAATGAATGAATGAATAGATGAATGAATGAATGATTAAATTAATGGTGGGATAAAGGAACATAGATGGGTGTATGGAAGATTTGATAAACGGATGAATGAACGAATAATCATAGGAGCTAACATAAATTGATCAACAGAATGATCAGGTGGAATATAGTTCTTGATGAGTTTCAGAGTAAGCTTAGTCTACAAGACTGTGCCATGAAGATTTGCTTTAAAGCCGACGTCCATCATATTAATCGAGACTGATGGCTGTCATTTAGCCACAACTTCCGAACAATATTATGACAGAATGCGGTATGGCTCACTGCATGCACGTTTGAAGTCTTGTCTCGCTGTTCAGTGCTCATAATTATAATATTGTTTAACTGAATATGAAGTAACATCATGTCATGTAATTTAATTTATTCCATCCATGTTCTTTATCATCCGATCCAATCGAAAACTCAATCTCAGATGAGGTCAGCTTAATTCCATCACTTCTTATGCAGAGGCATTGCCGGTGGCACCATAAAATCAGGCCACAGCTCATGTTTATCGTCTTAGCCACGAGACAGAGACAGAGAGAGAGACAGACAGACAGATAGATATAGAGGCAGAGACATACAGGGTGGCTCAAAAAAAACGTACCACCGGAAAATATGCGATAACTTCGCTACCGATTGACCTTTTTCTCCGAAAATTTTCCAATTTGTAGGGGAATGAATTTTCAACAATCCCTGAAAGTTTCAGTTGAAACTTTTCATGTTTGCAAAAGTTACAGCTGTTCAAACTTAAAATTTCGTTTTTTTGAATATCCGGAGAATCTTGTTCCATTACATGTGATTTCATTACGATTTTTTTGGCAAATTGCAACAAATAAAATGATGACAATGTCATACAACCTCACTAAGAGCTGTAGATAAGCTGTTTATTATGTAAGCTGTTAGTATATGGTCATATTTTGTATATTAAGGCCTCAGTTTGTGAATCCGTTACTGAACGTCATGGGCAAAGTTTCTGCAGAGGATAAAATGGGAACTCGGACGTTACGTGAACAGAGACTGGGACATCGCGCGGTCATAGCAAAAGACCCAGTGAAAAGTGAAGCCTGAAGCACTTTGAAGGCTATCTGCAAACGTGTTTATGTAACGAAGGTCAGATGCTGGAAGAGAGGCAGGAAGTTGTCATTTGGTCTGACGGGGGAAAATGTCATGTTCAGGAAATTCGCTTGGTATTCGAAAGGGTTACGTTTGCAAAGCACATCATGATTTCAGTATCAGCTATGCTGGCGTGTGTTACAGCTGCAAGAAAAGACTGCATTTAATACCATTCAGTAGGCTAAATGTCAAACTCATCGCTGAACTCTCTTACCCAGACTCATTGAAGACCAGGCATGCTCTAACATCTGGTTTTAATTTCCAGCAGGACGGTGCGCCTGCTTGCTCGCACGGCAAGGCTGATTATGATGACGCTACCTTATTTTTGCCATCAAATGCAGTAAATTTATTGGCAAAGGTGACTAACAAACTCGCCAGACCTTAGTCCTCTTGCTTATCACGTCTGGGGAACTATTCTGGAACGCTGCAAGACATTTCATCCCATGTTGGAGAACATTGGCCAGCTGAAGCAAGTCTTGCTGCTAATGTGGGGTCAGTTGCCGCAGGACCCGACCAACAAGGCCATACTGAGCTTCACAAAAAGAAGTTGAGCTTGTGCTAAGGCAGGGAGTGGACACTCTCATTATACCTTACAATAAAGTGTAAAACGAAATTCTGAGGTCGTAGTGAAAAGTGATATCATTTGACATGGAAATCTACAAGTGACGTTCATTTTCCGCGAAAATTTGAAAAAACGAAATTTTAAGTTTGAACAGCTGTAACTTTTGCAAACATGAAAAGTTTCAACTGAAACTTTCAGGGATTGTTGAAAATTCATTCCCCTACAAATTGGAAAATTTTCGGTGAAAAATGTCAATCGGTTGAGAAGTTATCGCATTTTATCCTGTGGTACGTTTTTTTTGAGCCACCCTGTAGAGAGAGAGAGACAGATAGAGAGAGAGACACAGAGACACACACAGAGACAGATACACAGAGAGAGAGAGAGAGAGAGAGAGAGAGAGAGAGAAAGAGAAAGAGAGAGAAATTTAAGAGATAGAGAGAAAAAAAGAGAAAGAGAAAGAGAGAGAGAGAGAGAGAGAGAGAGAGAGAGAGAGAGAGAGAGAGAGAGAGAGAGAGAGAGAGATAGAGAGAAAAAAAGAGAAAGAGAGAAAAAAAGAGAAAGAGAAAGAGAGAGGAAGAGGGATGAAGGGAGAGGGGGAGGAGGGAAATGCAGAGAAACCGAAATAGAAACAGAGAGGTGTATGGGTTCAAAATTCAACTCCTCGCAAGAGCAGAATAATAATTTGATTCGAAATTTCCGCGCTTTCTAACCCACTTAGCCATACTCTGATGCTACACGGTCAGTGCCAAGATGAGACGCCTTCAAACGCTGTGGCTAAAATGATGAAGTCGCTAACATTTTGCACTTACGGATGCTTGCAATGGACTCCACCCCATGTCAATATCGATAGAGATAGAGATAGCTTATCTCCCCCACTCTAAAATAGAGTGGTGGGGTTAAGCAAAATAAAATATGATTAAAACTGTCAAAGTTTGATGTTCAAAGCTGGTCTGGAGATTTCTGCTTGCTGTCTTAACACATAGTATAGCGACCGATAGTATATCCTAAACTTTGCGATCAAAACACGATAATTAGTTCCTATAGCCTAATAATATAGCCTAGGCGCCAAGATGAGATCATCTTTTCCAAGTCTCTGCTCCATGCAACCCAATAATAGGCTGCAAGCAACCCTTCCAGGCATTTATTCAACCATGTATAAGTTACTTAGACATCAGCATGACTTTCTGTACATTTTGAAATGAGTCACAATAATTCTAGTAGCCTATGAACAAGTTGACTTAGCCAGAATACGTTGTGCTATAAATACTATAGGCTATACTAATCATCTTAAATAGCTTCGTTACGAGAATAAAATGGCTGTCCTGAGACTCAATGCCGGGTTAAAGCAGCAACGTTATAAAATTATACGAAACACGGCTTCAAAAACTGCTACGATTACGACCTTACTTATTGTTTATATGGCGACTGACGAGTTGCACTGATGTTATTAAGTCGTAAACAATTCAGGAATACTGCGATGGATGTAATACAGAGTTCATGGCGCCGTATATTCGCCTTTCTGTTGCGTTCTATGATTGGTTGAAATCTGAGCGTGCGCTGTTCATTTGGCGGGAAAGACGTTGTCCTTAAATCGTCCGATGACGTTTCCCGCCGGAATATAGTTGCAGACAACGAACACGGCTCCGTCACTTGACTTTGCCTTCCCGATGCCCACCTCCTGACTTCCTTTCCAAACCACCTGCGTAAAGTGACCGACCGCCTGCAGGTCTGCGAACAATCACAAACAAACAGGTGAATCAGACAACGAGTCAAAACACAAGCGTAAAATTATTGAAACGCAAACCCAAGAGCTTTGAAGTAGTACTCCCCAAATCAAAAATCGAGTTATAACCACAACTAAGATAACTCAGAGCGCAGAATTAGCACTAGCCAAAGAGTGGAACCCATAGGCGTACGGGAGTTTTCAGCAGTGGGGGGGCAAAGATTGAACTTCTGCCCGAAAAATACATCCGTCAAAAAGTTAGTCGTTCGCGTTCGTGTTTGCCCGAAAAACCTGACTTGCCCGAAAGTTGACGACTTTTTTTTTTTAGTCGTTCGGGTCCATGTTTGCCCAAAAAACCTGACTTGCCCGAAAGTTGACGACCTTTTTTTTAGTCGTTTGGGGTTTTTGCCCGAAAACACCACCAAACTTGCCCGAATTGGGGGGCAATTGCCCCCCCCCTGCACCCCCGCCTCGTACGCCTATGGTGGAACCAACTCTATAACCAAATGTTGTTGTATTCGGGCTTAACGACACTGTTTCATATCGAAGATGATTAATGTCGGAGGCAGAGTACAACCTAGCTCACACTCCACGTTTATATTGCGACCGAGCCGCCCGCAGTAAAGATCCGAGAAATTAATCTCTGTCCGGTAATCGAACCCGGGCCGCCGGCGCGGCGAGCAGGCTACAACTCACTCAGCCACGCAGGATCTCTACTCTAACCAAAGCGCAGAAGCACAAAATAAAGCGTATAACACTCCCGATTACAGCGCGGACACTGATTCAGAGTTTCACGCCAAAGCGCTGAGCAATTGCAAGTAAAGAACTTGTCTAAGGTCCTTACGAGGCGGATTGAGGTGGATTCGAACCTGCAACCCTCCGGCTGCAAGGAAATAGACATACCCACTGCACCACCGGGCCAACCAAAATTTGATATCCTTCGGACACATATCGATAGCAAAGCATTTGAATTCTTCAGGCAACTCCACAGCTGTCTTCGATTGGTTCATTGGTGGCAATCGACTACGAACCATGGGAACCCAAGTAGACTGATCGATCATCGAGTGTCAGGACCGTAGGCCTATATATATATTATATATATATATAATTTATATATATATACAGTTCCTCAATGGCAGAATAAATCATCACATGATATATGTGTCCCAATTGAGACAGTTTGAAGTCATGGCCAGAATCCTGTATTGAGATGATTGTGCTGGGATTGAGAACGATTTTGTATGCTTCATTTTACGCTGGTTCCTCTCAAGAGGACGCACCAGTTTCTTTCCATAGCCCATTATTATAGAAATAGGCCCTATATACAAGTTTCAGATATTCTATAGAATCAATTGATTCATGCATTGTAATCTAACTAATCGTTTGTTACCGGCTATATAATAATTGTTATAGCGCCCTTCAAGCTCTCTCTACTCAAATGCGCTCCCGAATGCAGAGCGGACACTGCATCGGAGTTTCCCGCAGAAGCACTGAGCAATTGTGAGTAAAGAATTTTCCCAAGGTCCTTACGCGGCGAGGTGGATTCGAACCTCGAACCTTCCGGCTCCAAGACAACGACGCCACCACTGCACCACCGCACCCCACAAATGTAGTAAATATATAAGCATATGCAAATAAGGAAACCATACAAAGAGGGCGTGAGCATGCATGGGAGAGCTGTCACCGTCTTAAAACAAATCATTTTTCTATCTGAATTAGCAATTTAGCCAGAATGGTTGTCATACATCTCAGCGTTGCAAGAACCTAAATCCTGCGACGTTGTCATGATCTTGAAGTCCATATTATTTCTTCTATCGTTCCTCGCTGTCATTAACCAATGTTTCGCTGCTATATATACATGTAATTAAGGGTCTCTTCAGCGTAAAGCAAAATACAGCTGCTTTAAAAAAGTGGGCTTCCTTGTGGGGACTCATTTCTCAATGGAGACAAGGACGATTATAAGCGACAATGCAGAGGCGTTCGTTCTCTGTGGTTGGTCCAACAACCTGGAATGGACTTCCTTTGACTATGCGACATCTTCCAAGCTGTTCTCAATTTCACAAACTGTTTAAGATTGTTTTTTCGCTTGATCTCGGCCGGGAGCGCCTCTGAGTAGGTACCTTGAAGAGGCGCTATATAAATTTGATTGATTGATTGATTGACACATTTCGAAATAAAAACAGCCGACATTGACTCTTTATGTGGGGCGATTCCCTCAATCAGTCATTCGTGCAATACTCGAATTGCCTTTTCCGGATCCATGCATTTACGTGTGTGTGCCAGCCAATATAATTTCCACGATTTATATCCAGACTCATCATGATCGTCGCGCTTTGATCCCTTCTGGATTAGTCAGACGCTGCTTTCCAATCACTCCACTATAATGTATATATATATATATATATATATATTATACATATATAAATATATATATTTATAATATATAAAACGAAATCGCCAGTGATGGTTTAAACCAACGATCACTCATCTTGGCGTCGTTATAAACAGAGTATGTATATATAATATAATTTTTTATTATATATATAATAATTTTATTATTATTTATACATACATACTTAAATATACAAATACATATATACATGTATATATTATAGTATATACTGGTCATGAGCTGCAGAGTTAAACAAAATGCATTGCTCGTCAGATTTGATATTAATTTTTTTATTGAATGAGCTCATATGAATTGTAGACAATAATGAGTAATTGGGAGTTCTAAGTTTTCGGAACAAGAAGGGCAGAGTGAGAGTTGACGGAGGGTTGGGGGGGGGGGGGGGTTCAACCGCAGTCTTTCTTAGAGCCCATATAGTAAGGTATGTTTTTCACACCCATATTCTAAGTGGATCATAGTCAAACTCCCCATGCAGTTATTTTTCCACAATTCTTACACTGACTGGGCAACAGTCTGTTTATGAGTTTCAAAGACGCAACAATTTTTCACGTCTTCCGTTTTTCACAGGAAAAAGGAAAATTTTTAAAGTTAGACCTACTTACTCGAACTTTCTGGATATCTGAAGTTGAAGTCTTTGATTTCATCGTACCAACCCTTCACGACTTCCTTCCCTGTTCAACAGAAAATGCATGCATATACATACATACATACATACATACATACATACATACATACATACATACATACATACATACATACATACATACATACATACATACATACATACATACATACATACATACATACATACATACATACATACATACATACATACATACATACATACATACATACATACATACATACATACATACATACATACATACATACATACATACATACATACATACATACATACATACATACATACATACATACATACATACATACATACATACATACATACATACA
Source organism: Lumbricus rubellus (assembly GCA_945859605.1). Taxonomy (NCBI): domain Eukaryota; kingdom Metazoa; phylum Annelida; class Clitellata; order Crassiclitellata; family Lumbricidae; genus Lumbricus; species Lumbricus rubellus. The sequence goes on from OX243817.1 coordinate 24,395,870, forward strand.
TACATACACACACACACACATACATACATACATACATACATACATACATACATACATACATACATACATACATACATACATACATACATACATACATGTACATAAGTGTGATTAAGTCAGTCCATCTCTGATGATGGTCAGATATTATGACCTATAACCAGATTATGTCGTGCAGTTTTTATCGTATTTCCTTAAAAGGCTTATTAAGAAAGAGCCATAATACGCTGATGGTCATTCACCGGGCTTGACCCCAGGGCTCGACTACAACTATAGAGTTGTTTTTGTTCTGCAGGGCTTTGAGCTTTCATGGAAGCCATCCTTGGTTCATAAACTCCTCAAATGACCGGACTATAATAATGGATGAGAGTTGCGTTTACTGTAGTGATGACGTGTTATGATGTTTGTTATCACATATAAACTGAGACGATACCCATGTTAGAGATATCTCCGGCGTGTTCTAAAAACGAAGATGAAGTCGAGAAGACTTCTCGTCGCTAAGCGACTTTTCATGAGATGAAACCTGACGTGAAAGCCACGTCACTTCCGCAGACGAGAGTGAGCGAAGGAAGAGAAAAAGAAGAGAAAAAGAAGTGAGAAGAAAGAGGAGAGGAGAAGGAAGGTAGAAGAAAGGAGGGAGAAGAAGAAGAAGAAGAAGAAGAAGAAAGGAGGGAGAAGAAGAAGAAGAAGAAGAAGAAGAAGAAGAAGAAAGGAGGGAGAAGAAGAAGAAGAAGAAGAAGAAAGGAGGGAGAAGAAGAAGAAGAAGAAGAAAGGAGGGAGAAGAAGAAGAAGAAGAAGAAAGGAGGGAGAAGAAGAAGAGAGAAAGGAGAAGAAGAAGAAGAAGAGAGAGAAAGAAGGGAGAAGAAGAAGAAGAGTGAGAAAGAAGAGAGAAGAAGAAGAGAGAGAAAGAAGGGAGAAGAAAGAAAAACGAAGAGAGAAGAAGAAAATGAGAGAAAGAAGAGAAAAGAATGGAGGGAAGAAGGGAGAGAGGAGAATAAAAGAGGAAGACGGAGAGAATGGTTGAAAGAATGAAGCATATCAGCAGCGCTACACACGCCAGTTATAAGCTCAGTTCTTGGGAAGGTCGGTGAGAAGTTTATGATTCGGTTTCATATATTTATGTATCGTGCGGTCTGTATTATATGCTAGATGGCTGCAATGTAAGGGCGAGTGACGTGATGGTCGCCTGGGCGCCGATTTCTGGCATGAATAATGTTCTCATAAAACCTCGGAATTAAACAAATAAATCCGATCTGTATGGAACTGACAGCGCCCGTTATTAAGAAGGGTTCTCTCATGCGTGCTCCACTCCCTCTTACTCGTTCTGCCCTTCGGCAGGGTGCGATAAGAGTTCTCTGCTTGGTTCTCATAGACAAGGGGAGAGAAAGACAGACAGACAGACAGACAGAGAAAGACAGATAGAGACATGCAGAAACAGGCAGAGAAAGACACACAGAGTGAGAGAGAACGAGACAGGCTGTCCGAGACATATAGACAGAGAGCGACATAGAGAGCGACACAGAGAGACACTGAAACACAGATAGACACCAAGAGACACCGAGAGACACAGAGAGACACAGATGGACACATAGAACGACAGAGACAGACAAAGACAGACACATAGTGAGAGAGAACGAGACAGGCTGTTTGAGACAGACAGACAGACAGAGACAGTGAGACACACAGAGAGAGCTAGTTACATGTAGGTCTACAGAGCGACACTGATAGACACATCGAGACACAGAGTGACACAGAGTCACCCATAGAGACACAGAGAGACACAGATAGACACAGATAGACACAGAAATACACGAAGAGACACAGAGACACAGGAAGAGACCTAGAAGTACATGTAAATAGAGGCGTATGATGGAATCATAGAGAACGCGTGGCTGAAGAGGGAAGGCAATCTCTTCAGCAAATGGTGTAGCGTCGACTGATGAATTTGCCCAGAGGCAAAAGACAGCTGACCAGACCGACCAGAGGTCATATGTTATACGTACGACCCGACATTCGCTCGAAGGCGCTAGGCAATAAACAACGATTCCATCAGGACGCTCCTACTACTACTACTTACATCTTTGTCTCTCTCTGTCTCTCGTCTGTCTCTCGTCTGTCTCTGTCTGTCTCTCTCTCTGTCTCTCGTCTGTCTCTGTCTGTCTCTGTCTGTCTCTCTCTGTCTCTCTCTGTCTCTCTCTCTCTGTCTCTCTTTGTCTCTCTCTGTCTCTCGTCTGTCTCTGTCTGTCTCTCTCTGTATCTCTGTACTTCTATCTCTGTCTCTCCCAGTCTCTGTCTCTCTCTCTTTCTGTCTCTTTCAGCCGCTGTACGTCTCTCTCTGTCGCTCGCTTTCTATCTATGTCTCTTTCACTCTCTCTCTCTCTCTCTGTCCGTCTCCCTCTGTCTCTTTGTCTCTTTCTGTCTCTGTCTGTTTCTTTCTGTCTCTTTCAGTCTCTCTCTGTCTCTCTCTGTCTCTCTCTGTTTCTGTCTGTCTGTCTGTCTGTCTCTCTCTCTCACTCTCTGTCTTTCATTCACACTCTTCATTTCTGTCACTGCCTCTGTCTCTATCTTCTGCAGTCTGCCTATCTACAGATCTATCTCCTTATCTCTTTTTGTCTGTATCTCTCTCTCCTCCCTTCCCACGTGTTCTTCCTGTTCTCTGTCTCCAACGCATTCTTGTGCTGTCTTCTTTATCCAACACCTGTCGTCACCATAGCAACCCTTAACTCTTTTTCTTTTTTGTCGCCTATATTATCATAAACGGAAATTCGACTTATTTGAATGTCCTTTATTCAGAGCATATCCTTGAATCTTTCTTCGTTTCTACAGTGTTTAATGTCTTATTATATTTTTCACAGCGTTGCATGTCACTGGATCTCTGTATCAGTCTCCGGTTGTTTGTCTTCGTAAGCTTATCATCATTATAGACTTGATATGGCAGCAGCAGCGACCTTTCAAGGTAGGACCTATATACATATTCAGATGCGTTCCCTTCCCGTTCAAGTAGTGTCTAAAAAGTCAAGCAGTCGAACAAAAACCGATGTGTCAACACGTCGTATAACGCCACCAAAAAAGTCTGGCTGGTCACGCTGACATCATTGTCCTAGACACAGTTCGGATTATTATAGGATATACACTCGGCCATAAATACTTTCTTACTTACTCTGCTACTACCATATAAGTATTTGTTCATTGATTGGGCTTCAAACTGTAGACTATAGGCTACTCCCCAGATGGAAATGGAACGTTGACTCGAGAAAATCCATTGGGGTATTCGATTATTTCCTTATATTTGTTATGAGATAAATGAACGGTTCAATTACACAGCACAACACAGACATGTAATTATTACCGTCTGAAGATACGAATCTAGCGATGCATTATCAAAGCATACATGCTTGTATTATTTGTATATGTTGTTTGTTTGTATTTGTTTCAATGTGCTCTTGTTATAGCGCCCCTTCAAGCTCTCTGCTCAGAGGCGCTTCCGACACTGTCAGTGCGAACACTGCATCGGAGTTTCACGCCAAAGCGCATGATCAACTGCGAGTGAAGGACTAGCTCAGGGTCCTAACCCGACAGCTTGATGTGAATTTGAACCCGCAACTTTCCGGCTTCAAGGCACATACATGTAGGCCTACCTAAACCACTGCACCCCCTGTTAAGATTTCTAATGAAATCTGGAAAGTGGAAACATTTATCTTAATCAGAATGCGTAAAATACATCAATCGACTGGGTTTATTTTACAGCAACCCTGAATTTGTTGGCGAGATACATGTAGTCTACCACCGACCTGTATAGTCAACTCTTCCGGTGCCGTATTTGCACGCCAGGTTTTCTCCCATCGGTTTTCCTCGGAAGCTGGCGCCACTGTGTTGCAGAATTCGACCGGAAGCAAGACGTTCGGCCCACTGCTGAGCGACGCCACAGAGTTCACTGTTCAGGCGCAGGTCACCGACCTAAACAAGTTTTTTAATGTCTGTTTTTAATTAATTAATATTGGCCTATACTATAGGCTAAAGCAGTGGTTCCACTGGTTCCCAACCTTTTTTGGCTGGAGGGCCACTTTTTCTAAGTTGGAGGACACGAGGGCCACTTTTTCTTAGTTAAAGGACGTTAGGGCACACTGCTAAAATTTAATTAACTAAAAGTATATGAAAAATTGTTATAATTGATTCAAAGTGGAATATTTGATGTTTATAGACTTCAAAATAAAATAATTTGTAATAGAAAATAATTATATTTTCTATCCTGTCCAAATTGTTAAATTTTTCAAATATTTTTGTTAATTCTTTGAAAGATGAGGGCCATTTTTTTAGGCCTCGCGGGCCACTTATGGCCCGCGGGCCACGGGTTGGGAACCGCTGGGCTAAAGCATGCGATAATAGGCTACAACTCCGCATTTATATAGCGGCACGCGCCTATGTTGACTTAATGACTAAAAAAGGTCATAAACTTTTCTGGCGGATGAAATGGTATAATTTTCCCGAAAATTTCGCAAGATGACTAATTAAAAAAGGTCATCAACTCTTTTGGCGGATGAAATGCTACATGTATATCATTTTTCCGAAAATTTCGCAAGATGACTGAAAAAAATGTGTTCAACCTTTTTGGCGTATACGAAAGAAAAATTTTCCAGACCCAAGGCCAAGAATCTTTGGCCCCCGCCGTTCAAAGTTTCTGTATCCGCTCTTGACTTTGCATGCGTATATAGTTAGTGAGTGAACAATTTCGAGCATATTTATAATGCGGCTTGTGCCATACACTTGGGACTCGTTACAGAACGTTTTCCTATCAACCGATCTCTTCCAGGACAATGTCATGTAAGACACTTAAATAGATCCAACTATTAGCAGTGTCTCAGAAAATGACCTGTGGGTCGTTTGAACACGGGTACAGTATATCGCTGCAAGACGGTTCCTGACATGGTTTCTAACGATAGGGCTATATAAATGGATTTTGGCGGATGAAATGCTACATGTATATCATTTTTCCGAAAATTTCGCAAGATGACTGAAAAAAATGTGTTCAACCTTTTTGGCGTATACGAAAGAAAAATTTTCCAGACCCAAGGCCAAGAATCTTTGGCCCCCGCCGTTCAAAGTTTCTGTATCCGCTCTTGACTTTGCATGCGTATATAGTTAGTGAGTGAACAATTTCGAGCATATTTATAATGCGGCTTGTGCCATACACTTGGGACTCGTTACAGAACGTTTTCCTATCAACCGATCTCTTCCAGGACAATGTCATGTAAGACACTTAAATAGATCCAACTATTAGCAGTGTCTCAGAAAATGACCTGTGGGTCGTTTGAACACGGGTACAGTATATCGCTGCAAGACGGTTCCTGACATGGTTTCTAACGATAGGGCTATATAAATGGATCGATTTACATTCTGGTGCATGTGCAATACATACATACATGTATAATACATACATTCGTGGGGCGCGGTGGTGTAGTGGTGGCGCCGTTGCCTTGGAACCGGAAGGTTCGAGGTTAGAATCCACCTTGCCGCGTAAGGACCTTGGGCAAGTCCTTCACTCACAATAATGCTCAGCACTTCGGCGTGAAACTCCGATGCAGTGTCCGCTCTGCATTCGGGATCGCCTCTGAGTAGAGAGAGAGAGAGAGAGAGAGAGAGAGAGAGAGAGAGAGAGAGAGAGATATGGAAGGGGCGCTATAACAAGTGCGCATACAAACACATTCATACAGACAATATATATGTAAGCTAATTTAATCAGTGCACGACGATTGTCGTACAGCGACGCAGGTAGGCCAACTGCAAATTGGCGCGCGGCGTCTGGACAGGTGATTGTCTGGACAGCGCGTGATGTCTAGACGAGCGTACGTTGAGTGTACAAGGAGGGAGTGGAAGTGAAGAAGGAGTGTTGTGTGTTGAGAGCCGTTGAGATAGGCTGTAATAGTTGTTGTTGAGTTGCGATAGAGTAGACTGATGAAGGTAGTAGTCGTGTAGTTGTTATGATGACGCAAGTGTAGTCATTGTTGTGTTGTTGCTGATCGTTTTACTTTACATCGGATTTTGGAGTATAATAAGAAGACTTAAACACGTCGTCGTTGTTGGTTACAAAACAGTGAAAGTCTGTAGATTCTTTACCTAGCCATTTAGCTAATGAAACAGTTATCTAGGGATAGGTCTATGCTACCACGAACTTATACGAAGAAGCTTCCGAAGAGACTGATAGGAGAAGGTGATCACAAGGAGGTTATCACATTTGGTGTCGTTGCGGTGGGATAACGATCCAAGTTGCAGGAGAACGATCCTAGTTACGAACGGCGGGTCTATGTGCCAAGTTACGAACGGAGGGATTCTATCCATTCAACAGACGTTGTGGAGGAACGGACGCTGTGAATTTATCGAGGAGCCGAGCACTCGGGAGAAGCAACGATACATCGAGCATCCGTACGTCAGTGAGAAACGACAACACAACGACTACAAGGTAGAAAAACTTGCTTGTCTATTGAAGTGTGCATAAAGAATTGAAGTCAGTCAATTGCAAACATTTGATAGAGTAGCCTACTATTTTATCGAGCATCTGTAAAGTAAAGAAGTAAGATGGAGAAACTTACGGAGCAAAAGCAAGCAGCTATTAAAAAGATGTCTTCGGAGAGACTAGTAAAATTATTTATGGAAGCAGGCGTAGACGCAGAAGAAGTCGAACAGATGTCGAGGGAAGAATTGATGAGAAATTTAGCCGAGGTTTGGGCTAAGAAAGAAGAAGAAGAAGAAGAAGGTGCTGTTGGAGGCGCTAAAGAAAAGCCGGTTGAGAAACCTCAGGCAACGATGTCTATAGAGGCGTTGCTACAATTCATGATGATGAGTAGACAAGAAGAGAAGTAGAAAGAAGAGCAGCGCAGACAAGAGGAGAAAGAGCGTAAACAAGAGGAGAAAGAGAAAGAAGAGCAGCGCAGACAAGAGGAGAAAGAGCGTAAACAAGAGGAGAAAGAGAAAGAGGAGCAACGAGCGGAAAGAGCAGAAAAATTAGAAAGGATAAGACAACAAGAGATAGACATGCAGAAGCAACAGTTCCAGCTTCAGTTAGAACAAATGAAAATAGATCGTGACGAATCAGAACGAAGAAGGATGGAGTTAATGATAGAATATGAAAAAGCAAGGAGAAGCGATGAAGAAATACGGAGACAGCAGATCGAAGACAAAAAGGCTCGTGAGGAAGAAAAGGAGAAGATGCGTTTACAAGAACTGGAGAGAGCATAAGAAATTCGTCAGGAAGAATTTCAAGCTGAAAAAGACAATTTGGAAAAAGCAGAAAGAGAAAGAGAAGAACAGATGCAATTAGAACAAAAGAAACTTGCTATTAAGGACGCTCAACTCCATGAGATGGCTATTGAAAAAGAAGAACGCAGAAAGCAGTTAGAACTGTTGCAGCAGAAGATTGAACAAGAAGAACTGCGTAGGATAGAAGATCAAAATAGACTGAGGAAGAAAGACGAAGACGATAGAAGAATCCGTGAGGAATCAGAACAAAATAGGCTTAGAGAAAGTGAGACAATGGTGTCAAAGATTAAGAAGATAGGTGATGCAATGAAACATGTGTTACCGAAGATGCCGTATGATATGATGGAAGTGCCATTATATTTTGAAACAGTTGAAAATGCATTCAATAGCTTCGCTGTGGAAAAGCAGTACTGGGTGAAATTGTTGTTGCCATTGATGACCCCGAGAGCGCGAACGGTATTGAATCGATTGTCATTTGAGAATTTAGATAAATACGATGCAGTGAAAGAGCACTTGTTGAAAGAATTCAAGTTAACAGCTCGTGAGTACAGGTCAAGGTTTGCAGATGCCAAGAAGACAGCCGAAGAAACGTATACGATGTTCACGGCTAGGCTGAAGAACCTGTTGAATTATTATGTCCGGAGTAGACGAGTGGACAAAGACTACGAGAAGCTGTTTGATTTGTTAGTGGCGGATAAGCTGAAAGAATGTTTACCACCAGGTCCACTGCAGTTTGTCTTAGCAAAAGAGGGCACAGAATGCTTGGAAGCTAGTAATGTTGCAGACCTCGCAGACATACATGTAAACAATCGGATTGGTGTGATGTTCCAAGACAAACCGAAATTTGAAGCATGGGGAAATAGCTCAAAGCCATTCAAGTGGAACAAGGATAGCAAAGACACCGGAAACCAAGCCAAGAGTAATGATGCAAAGAAAGATAATTATTCTGGAAAGCAGTATTGGCAAGATAAGAAAGAGTCAACGTGGGACAGACAAGCCTACAATCGAACTCCGCCGCTGGGACGCCCAACAGAAAGTAATGCATCATACACGCCGTACAACAAGTGGGAGAACAATGAGCAAAGAAGTTTTATAAAGAAACGTTGCCACAACTGTCATTCTGACAAACACCTAATAAAACATTGCCAAGCACCAGGAGCGGCAAACATGAGGAAGAACTTTAGCAGAAGTGCAGAAAATCTTCGAGTAAACCAGATACAAGTGATGAATGCACCAGACCAGTTTGAAGAATCGGACGATCGTGAGACAGAAGTGAAGTCGGTAATGAAGTGTACGCCGCAGTTCACCATACAGAAAGAAGCGATAAAGACTACTTCCATTGCAGAAATTTGTCGAGAAACAAAAATTAAAGAGGAGTGTCAACGCATAAAGAAGATATCGTTGCAGCATGTAAATGTGGAGATACGTGGGACTGATGGGCAGCCTGTGCAAGTCGAGGCGTTGATTGACTCGGGGACCGAGATACCAGTAATCAACGAGGAACTACTCAAAGGAACGACAGTAGAAGAAATCGGCAGAGTTCATTTGCAATGTGTCGCTGGAGAGCCGATTCCAGCTAAGTTGGTGAAAATCGAAGTGCGGAGGAGCGGTCGTAACGAAGGAGCAGCTACAGAGGACAGGACAATAAATATCGCGCCATATTTAACTTTAGTGTGTGCCAGCATTCCAGCGGATCTGTGCAAAGAAAATAAGGAAAAGTTCTTGCTACATCCGGAGATAATTGCAGAATTGAAAGAGATTCCACCAGTGAGTGTATTGCAAGGGGAACTACAAGCGAATGTGACTACAAGAGCACAAAGTCGGAGAGCAGAAGTCGAAGGCGGAGAAGATGAAACGATAAACGAAAGTTCGCAAGAAGATGACATGGACAGCGAAGATGAACTCAGCATTCAAGATGACGAAAGAACAACATCTGAGAACAATGAAACTGAAGAAGAGATGGCTGCATGTGAACGAAATGATAGTGAAGATTCCGGAAGCGACGCTGAACTGGAGACAAGTATGAGGGACTTGTTCACAGAGAATTCGAACGATGAAAGACAGCTGGAAGATGCGAAGAAATTCGAGGAGCAGCAGAGAAATGACGAGTCACTGAAATCGTGGTGGAGGATCGCTGAAGACAAAGGATCAGAGTTTAGCGTGGTGAATGGATTGATGTATAAGAAGCATCAAATGCTGGATCAGCTAGTGTACCAGTTGGTGTTACCGAAAGAGAGAAGAATTCAAGTAATGGAATTAGCTCACGAGTCAGTATTTGGCGGACACTTGGGAGAAGAGAAGACACGAGAGAGAATCAAGTTGTCCTTTGTCTGGCCAAAGATGCGTCGAGACGTGGTGAAATTTTGTAAGTCCTGTGAGAAGTGTCAGCTGAAGGCACGAAGTTTGGTGATGGATCGAGTGCCGATTACACCAATTCCAAGGGAAGATGTTCCATTCCGACGGATGACTATGGACGTGGTAGGCCCAATAGAACCGAAGTCAGCAGCAGGGCATAAGTATTGCTTGTGCATAGTGGATTCATGTACAAGATGGCCGACAATCTTTTTGTTGAAGTCATTGACTGCTAAGGCTGTGTGCGAAGCTTTGATGAAGCTTTTCATTGACGTGGGGGTGCCGTCTGTGATCACCAGCGACAGAGGCACAAATTTTACAGCCAGTCTTACAAGAGAATTTTTGAAATTGATGGGATGCTGTCCACGATTCGATTCACCGGGGCATCCAGAGGCAGCCGGATTAGTCGAGAGATGGAATCAGACGTTCAAGAAGATGGTACATCATGTCATTGTGGAAAATCCAAGACAGTGGCATAAAATCATTCCGTTTACCGTATGGGCATTGAGAGAAGTACCTAACGCAACGACAGGAGTGGCACCATATCTGCTGGTGTATGGAAAAATGCCAAGAGGACCATTAACTATCTTAAAGGAAAGCTGGACCAAAGAAATAAATCTACCGCCAAACATTGGAGTACAACCAGCAAAGTACCTGAAGAACTTAAGAGCAGACATGGAGAAAGCTTTGATATTTGCTGAGAATTGTGCAGAGGAAAAGCAAAAACAATACGCCAGTCAATACAACAAGAGGGCCAAGGATAAAGAATTCGAACCAGGAGAAAACGTCATCGTCCTGTATCCAACGTCAACCAATAAATTGATCTCACGATGGCATGGTCCATGTACAGTGCTACAAAGAAGATCCAAGTATTCGTATCTGGTGGACATGAATGAAAACGGCCGACGAATCGTCCATGCCAACAAAATGAGGAAGTTCATCGCAAGAACATTATCGTGTGGTCTCATCGTGGAAGAGGACGACGAATTCGGATCAGTGGTAGAGCTACCATTGAAAGAAGACCATGCAGAGACGACACAGAAATCGCTGCAATTGGACTATGAACAGATCGGACATCTTACGTGCGAGCAACAGAAACAGCTACTGGATGTACTGAACTGTTATGCAGACAGATTTTCGGACAAACCTGGATTATGTACATTGGTAGAACACGAAGTGGTGCTGAGACCGGACTTTCGAGAGAAAGAGTTCATGGCTTATCGAATACCGCTGATATACCGCGCAGAAGTGGACAAACAAATACAAGAGATGCTGAAAGCAAACATCATTCAACCGTCGTCGAGCAGAATGGCAAGTCCGCTGGTCATCGTCAAGAAGAAGGACGGATCCTTGAGACTCGCGTGCGACTACAGGTACGTGAATTCATATACTGAAAATTGTCGATATCCCATGCCGATCGTCAACGATGTGCTGAGCAAAGTCGGGAAATCCAAGTTCATTTCCGTTTTGGACTGTCGCAGTGCTTACTGGACTTGTCCTGTGAAGAAAGCCGACCAATGGAAAACCGCATTCGTTACCCATAATGGACTGTACGAATTTACACGTGTCCCTTTTGGCATGATTAACTCTGGACGGACTTTTGTAAAAGCAATAAACATGATTTTGCAACCGATTAATGCATTTACTGAACCCTATGTTGATGACATTGCAGTACATTCTGATGATTGGAACATTCATTTGAAACATTTAGAATTGTTTTTGAAACAAATAAGACTGCATAATGTAACCTTGAACTTGAAGAAATGTGTGTTTGGTAAGAGTGAGGTGAAATTCATCGGTCACCTCATAGGATCAGGGAAGAAGATGATGAATCCAGATAGGATTGACAGTTTGATTAATTTAAAAAACCCTGAAACGAAGAAGCAAGTGAAGTAAGTGTTAGGATTTTTTGGTTTCTACAGACAATTTATTTGTAATTTTGCTGAAATTGCTAAACCATTAACAGATTTAACTAGCAAGCAGACACCTGAGAACATTGTTTGGACTGAGGACCACCAGAAGTCTTTTGATTCTCTTAAAGAAATTGTTTTATCAAATGTGATTTTATACATGTTCGAGGTTGGCAAACCATTTAATTTGTACTGTGATAGCAGTGATTTTGCTGTGGGGGCTGTGCTGTCACAAGTGGACGATGAGGGGATAGAACGTCCCGTTTCATTTATCAGTCAGAAACTGACAGATACCCAGAGGAGATGGGCGACGATTGAGAAGGAAGCCTATGCAATCATATGGGCTTTAAACAAATTGAAAGAAATTATTATTGGTTCCAAGATTAATGTGTTCACTGACCATAATCCTTTAGTTTATTTGACTGAGTCAATGTCGAAGTCTGCTAAGTTAGTCCGATGGTCTTTATCATTGCAAAATTTTGACATTCTGTTGAACTAAAAGAAGGGAAAGCTGAATGTAGTAGCGGACTGCTTATCGAGATTGTAGTATAAGATATTTTGTGATTGCATTTAGTATAGGAATTGTTTGTATTTAGTTTAAGCATTATACGTTCGCTAATTTTTAAGATTAATTAGCTCTCTTCAAAAGAAAGGAAGGAGGTAATGTCAGCTAATTTAATCAGTGCACGCCGATTGTCGTACAGCGACGTAAGTAGGCCAACTGCAAATTGGCGCGCGGCGTCTGGACAGGTGATTGTCTGGACAGCGCGTGATGTCTAGACGAGCGTACGTTGAGTGTACAAGGAGGGAGTGGAAGTGAAGAAGGAGTGTTGTGTGTTGAGAGCCGTTGAGATAGGCTGTAATAGTTGTTGTTGAGTTGCGATAGAGTAGACTGATGAAGGTAGTAGTCGTGTAGTTGTTATGATAACGCAAGTGTAGTCATTGTTGTGTTGTTGCTGATCGTTTTACTTTACATCGGATTTTGGAGTATAATAAGAAGACTTAAACACGTCGTCGTTGTTGGTTACAAAACAGTGAAAGTCTGTAGACTCTTTACCTAGCCATTTAGCTAATGAAACAGTTATCTAGGGATAGGTCTATGCTACCACGAACTTATACGAAGAAGCTTCCGAAGAGACTGATAGGAGGAGGTGATCACAAGGAGGTTATCACAATATATATATATATACATATAACTGATATAAAATTATATGACATCAATATTATGCCTGCAATAGTACATTAGCTAGTTTGGTGACTACATTTTGACAATATTATTCACACTTTGAGTAGGCCTATACCGTTAAAAAAATTAGTCAAATTTAATTGATTAGGCATGATTAAATATTGAAGATTGGTCTATTAAAACTATCTTAATGAGTATTAGATCTATGCATGCATAAAAACACATCCCGGGTTTTACAAGTAAATGTTTGTGTTCTTTTCGTGCTTCATTATTGACGGCATTGGCCCCCCTTGCATAGAGACTCAGATTGGGCGCTGTGTGGATGGTCTTAATTACCAGTGGCGGAGCTTTTGGGCGATCCGTTCAAATAGTCAACACTGCGGTTAGCGACACAACACCAATATCGTCCATCCTCTCCAGCCAATATTCCCATCCAAAACAGACGTCTCTAGATTCGCAACACACACGAAACGCCATTCGCACACAACTGGTGACACCCGCCGACGATTTCGCCAGGTTCCAAGAAGTGTTTTACGTACACATACTACTCAACGGACGTCCACTTTCAACGCCATCACCATCGCCGTACTTCATCCAAACCGAGCGAGCACTTAATCCTCGCGTCGCATATAGATATAGGTGAACTGGCTTCCACGCGATGATGCGAAGGAGTGGGAGCGCGGTATTAAGAGCGTCCAGGTGCCGATTCCATCCCTCCATTTGCGTGGCAAGCCCTGCATGCGAATTTCGCGCGTTTTGCCGAATCGCTGCGCAGTAAATCTGTTGGTCGTCTGGTCGCCCGGATATACGTCATAATTACATGCGAAGGAAATTATTGCGTAACTCATGCAACCATCAATTGCATACGTATGGATTATTATGGTTGGAGTTTAGTATGCAATTATGCAATATGCATACCAAGGTCGTAGTCAGAATTTTATTTTGGGGGTTGATCCTGCATATTCGCTTATCTTTAACTTATACAGCGCATCCAGAATGCATCCGAAGAAGTGTCGATGTGGCAGTCTGGTTTTGTGGCAGTCTGGCTTAATTTGTAGCAATCTGGCTTAATTTGCGGTAGTCTGGCTGTGTCGCTGTCTGTCTGTCTCTCTCCTCTCTCTCGTCTGCTTGTCTCTTTCTTTTTCTTTCTCTGTCTGTCTTTTCTCTTCCTTTGTCTGTCTGTCTGCTCTGTCAGTCAGTTTGTCTCTCTCTCTATCTGTCTGTCTCTTTTTCTCTCATCTTCTTTTCCACAAACGCCTGAAGGCAGTTTTTTGATGTTTTTCCTATTTAAAAAAATGATCTGTTGTGCTAGGTAGGAAGTTCCCATGATGAGTCTCTATCTCTGAAGTAGTGCTTTATAAATTAGCAATTACCATTAACTGACGTTAGGTAATTATCATTAAAATGTATGCTAAATAAATAAATAAATAAATAAAATCAATATACAACAATGTTGCGATATAGCGAGAAGACCTCGAAAGGACCGACGTGGGGCTTATCATACATTTCATACATGGTCGCTGAAGTGCCATAAAACAAATGTAGAGCGACAAATGATTATCCTATTACAATGATTCATTCGTCCCAATGGAATGTGCAGCATGAACGGAAACAGAGCGGAACTTTAATGTGAGAGAGACAAACAGAGACACATAATTATACTGTATAGAGAGAGATTTAAAAGAGTTTTACTAGTAAAGCACAGTAACGTGTAATAATAACTTAATTTTTATCAATTCGATAATTGCAAAGATATGAAGTGCGTGTGAATAGATAAAGAAATAGATCCATGAAGAGACAGAGAAAAGAAATGAAACTGGGCGAATAAACAGCCATACAAAGAGACGTACATTGTATATGAAAAGAAATACGAAGAGGTATAATATTATATTAAGAGAGCTACAAAGAAATAAAGAAAACACATACAATCACATAGATGACAAGGTGTATGAAAAGACACTCAAGGACACATGAAGATGCCATGGACACATGAAGATGACATGGACGCATGAAGATTTAATGGACACATGAAGATGCCGTGAACACATGAAGATGCCGTGAACACATGAAGATGCCGTGAACACATGAAGATGTCATGGACACATGAAGATGCCGTGAACACATGAAGATGCCGTGAACACATGAAGATGCCGTGAACACATGAAGATGCCGTGAACACATGAAGATGCCATGGACACATGAAGATGCCATGGACGAATGAAGATGATTTCCACTTCAATATTAATTTCATAGATCAATGCAGGGAGACGAAAAGAAGAGACCGCCTCTAGCTACACAGTCGCACGGACCCACACCCAGCCATACATAGGCATGCAAACACACGCATAGAGACATACAGACAGACAGCAGGCAGTTGGCACATACACACACAGACACACGGACAACAAGAGAGATCCAACGAGTCTTATGCTATGAGGAAATAATTTTTCGTCGCTAGATGTCAGTGTTCGACGTCTCCATCTTTATGGTTCCCTCTGAAGTCGTTAGATGGCGTCCTGCTACGGATCGAAAGAGCGGAAGACATTAGACGACCCCCTCCCCACCCGATCCCCTCCCGATCCCCTCGCAATCTTTGAACATGCCCCTACGGATAAGACATCTACCCCTCCCAACCCCACCCCACCCCCGTCTAATGTCATGTCGACCATCGCTGCACGACGCCCAGTCATGTTGAACCGTGTCACGTCATTCCTCCACTCTTTATGTGTCATGCAATGTCGTTCCATGTCACATGTCATGCTCGTGGTGTCATGTCACGTGACATCGTGCTTGTGTCAGAAGCCATCTCTTGATTTTTTGCTTTTCATCGCATTATGTAATGAATTACACCGCACCCGACGCCACCCCACCCTCACCCCCCACCATCACCCCCCCCCCCCCATCACCCCACCCTCACCCCCCACCATCATCACGTGATGCAACTGAACCAACTCTGACTCTCTGATATTTATCATAACAGGAGCAGAGCTAGACATAAGCGATTTGTTAATTATAATTATTGTTGAAACTTACTTCAACCAGGGTTTATGGGACGCGTTGGTGTAGCGGTAAGTTCGGCGCCTTGTAACCGAAGGATCGCAGGTTCGAATCTATACATAAAGCCACTGCACAGCGACCTTGGACAGGTTGCTCACCCACAATAAATGTCTGTGAAGAGGCAACCAGGGCTGTTTTAAAGGAATTTTTAGAACTGCACAACTCTTTCTTTCCTTTCCCATCCTCCATGTTAAATAATTATTACTTCCAATCGGAGGACAACAATGACCTTTTTGCTAGTTCTAACTGTACAGAAGTGCTTCTACGACTGCACAAATCCATTTAGAACTGCACATTTTGTGTACATCTGCACGTTAAAAAAGCACTGAAGACAACGTGAAACTGCCTCACTCATCTCATCTCCAGAGACGTAAAGCCAATGAACCTGCCTTCGGACAGAGAGAACTCATCATCATCAACTTAGGGTTTATTGTAAGACATTTTTTGCCAAAAAAGCTGAGCACCTGATGTGCAGTCTTACCGCTCCGTGCATTCGTCTGTACTGATTGTGGTTCCTGATGACGTCATCGTTGAACTCTCTTTGCGACGTTCCTCCTCCGCTAGATGTCGCTAGAGAACTGTTTCCATCAAATCTCGATGGCGTTCCATAAGAAGGAGTAGCCCCGGTCTGGATAGTACTACGTCCATTTGACCATGGACTCACAGGGGAAGGAGAGGATGAAAAGGAGGAGAACGCTGGAGCAGGAACAGCCTGGAAAGATATAGGAAACACCTCATAGTTATGGTAATGGTAAATGCAGATTTATATAGCGCCACTTAAAGAATTATCACATCAAAGGTGCTCATGATCGTATTCTATCTGGATGTAGGGCCTACAGGGTGGGCCACAAAAAGGAGCTCCTACGGTTTGTTGCCAATATCATGACCAGAAGTAACAGTTTTTAAATCACAATTTTACAGGCTTAAAGACAATTCATATTTACAAGTGATGGTCAGATTTCATCAAGATATTTCAAACAGAACAAAATGTATATCACTTTTAGTGAGACCACCCTCTGTTTTTGACGATTCATCATCATCACTATCATAATCATAATCAACAACAGCAGCAATATCATCATCATTATCATCAACACCGTCGACACTTGTCTAGACACCTTTGTTTTTAGACCCATTGCAATTAAAATCTTTCCGGTTCAACTCCGCCTCGCCTAACATTATAATGTTCGTAGAAAGTCTGAAAAACTTAATATTAAGAATGGACAACGTTTCCATTCTGAATCCAGTTTTGCCCCCAATGAACTTGGTAACCATGATCGCGACTGTGTGAGTGTACGTGTGAGTGCGTGTGTGCGTGTGTGTGCGTGCGTCACGGTGCGTGTGTGTTTGTGTGTGTGTTTGTGTGTTTGTGTGCGTGTTTGTGTATTTGTGTGTGTGTTTATGTGTTTGTGTGTGTTTGTGTGTTTGTGCGTGTGTTTGTGTGTGTGTGTGTGTTTGTGTGTATGTGTGTATGTTTGTGTGTTTTGTGTGTGTGTGTGTGTGTGTGTGTGTTTGTGTGTATGTGTGTATGTTTGTGTGTTTTGTGTGTGTGTGTGTGTGTGTGTGTGTGTGTGTGTGTGTGTGTGTGTGTGTGTGTGTGTGTGTGTGTGTGTGTTCAACTGAAATCAAGTGACGATGAATCAACGTGTGACTGACCCTTGAAGATGCTGCTGTGCTTCTGCTGCTGGTCGTCGTCTCGCTGTTGTTCAATTGAAATGTTCCAAATTTCCTGCTCACCTGCTCAACACAGAACGAAGCAAATCGAGCACAACCGATACAGAAAAAAATATTTTTAAAAATATTGAGTTAGCCTATTAAAGCCAGGAGTAGTTGATAATAGGCCGGTATTCCTCCACCTCCCCCCAGTAATGAGGGCCGGTTCTACTCCACCATCCCCCCACAGTTCTACTCCACATAAAAATAGATCTATGACGTCACTGGATTACTGGTGCAGCCACACCCCTGACCTATGGCAAGCCTCCAAATTGTCACGTGACCTGTCAATCAATTATTTGTCCGTGTGATTGTCTGTCTGTCCGACTGTATGGCTATCCGTCTCTTAGTATGTGTGTCCAACTGTATGTCTGACCGTGCCTGTATGCCTAGATGTTGTTAATTAAGGACGAAAGACATGCCGCTGCCCGGCCACCCACCCGCTGACACTTGTCTAACACCCGCTGGCAGTCGTCTAACACCCACCAACGCTTGTCTGCTATGTACTTTATAATTAAACAGCCACATGTGGATACCGTGTGCAAAATGGTAACGTGTGCAAAAGAGTGCAACGTGCAAAAAGTAGTTCCGGCAGCAACATGTGCAAAGAGAAAGTAGTCCACCACAGGTTTCCTATGCGCGTAGGCGAACAACCTAACAGGTAGTACTTTGACATATCAATGCGCGCTCTCTATTTTAATAAAGTTTCTGAATTATTTCTGATGTGTTTTCGTCAATTTAAAAAAAATTTTGAAAGAAAAAATATTTTTGTCACGACATGATTTTTAAGTGGTATTCGTATACTACTCATGCAGTTCAATGGATAAGCTTACAGATTATTTTGGACATTTCTTGCATGTTTCACACAATTTGTAAAAGTTTGGTAGGAAAAAATATTTTTGTCATGCGTTGTCCTAGAAGATACCTTTTCCCTATACTTTACATTACACAGGATAACAACAAAATAACACAGATTAACAACTCAAGTGTAGACCTGTCTGATTTGATGCGCTCATGAATAAGCCAGTACCCAGCGCTTGACTTTCTAGAGATGCTTTAGAAATCAGGAGTTTACGATTACGATTAGGCCTATGATGTTTGCTTTGTCTGTGTAGGTTTTCAAATCCTACTCCAATAGGAACATAGACAGTTCCACAGACCCCAGACATCTGTTTCTCATATCCACTGTCCTATATGCGTCTAGATTATAATAAACTCCTTCAAAGACCGCTCAAGGCGGAAGGAACACACCCTCCCAGCTTGGAACATCCGCCTCTATACCTCTGCGTTATAATCAGTTCTATCAAAGGCGGAAGTGTCCGCCCATTCAAGCAGGGATGTCCCAGTTTGAAGATTTGATTAGAAATTCAAACCGATATACATGTAGATGCGCCTGCAGCAGCAGCAGCAGCAGTGTCTGATACTTGTAGCATAGCCTATGTCAATCTTCTCATACCATATTACTCAGAATCTTAAAATCATAACGCCCACTATCCATGTGAAACTCCTATTGGTGGATTGTCAAGCTACAGCAGCCTATTGGAATGAATTTCTATCATTCTGCTTAGCATTATATATATGCAGGCTATAATATGATTGTAGTCTTTCACAAAGAAATTTACATAGGGACAAGTTATAGCTTTTCATATAAGTGTCATAGCCGTGGTTTTCAGATCATATATAGGCCTAGATTATAATCGTAATGTATATGGTCTAGGCAACATAATCAAATAGCATTTATGACTATTTTAAGACTCTATTTCAAGGTATGTTCAGTTTGTTTTGAGCAAGCACATATGAATAGCAGGCAAAATAAATAGGTCTACATGCCGCGCGTAATAGAAATCTATTGAATATGTTAATCACTTTGTTTTGGACACATAATGAGAAGAGATGGAACAAGCATAGAGACAGATTTCATCATGCGTTGAGAGTACAAACAGATGAATATGTCGAAGAGATGTGTTTTGGAATAGACCTTTGCGCAGATGTATTGAAAGATCGTTTTGACTTTTCAAACTTATTCCAACAATCACTTTCATTATACATGGGTGTTAATTCGAATATGTGCCCGTCTGCGAAAAACTGACCCCTCATAGATCAAATGATGGAAGCTTTTACTATTCAATGACGTTGTTCCGAACATGTGCTTGCCTGCGAAAATTGATCGACATAGGCTACATTTCAATGATCCTTACATATGCAAAGTGAAACTCTCCTAAATTGTATCTTGACTTTTTTGTAGCGTGTATACCATTACATTAGCTGGCTACACATTATTCATTATTGGATCCCAAATGCAGTGGCTATTATGTTTGTGTATGCGAACCATTAGTGAACATGGAACTTGTTACTAAATAATATCGAGGTAACAATATAAGTAGTTGACATTCAGACGATGTTGATATCAATATGTTCTCATAACCAAATAAGTAGATGACAACATAACATGTTATGGAATTGGCCATGGAATCTTGAGTCATTCGATAAAATTTATAGTGAGTAGTGATATAAGTATCGACAAAGTGCCAAAGTAGGCACACCCAACACCAAGTCATTTTTTTTTGTTTTTGTTTTTGACAATTATATTACGAGGTCACAATGAAATGTCGATTCTAAGACGCATAGTGAGTATGTGGTAAGGTTCCTGTTCTAAAATTTATTGTGAGCATATGAGAAAGCCACTTTTGAAAAATTTCATGAAGACTAGTTTATTGTAAGTGTAGGAAGAGCTGCATTTTGTCCTCAATTCTATACCTTACTGTGTGTTCAACATTCAAATATTTATTGGTCTTTCTAGAATCGCTAAAGTATTCTATCTTGGAAGAAATACAAAGACAGTAGGTTGAGAATTTTTTCCAACACAACAAATGAATAATGCAGATGAAAATTATAAGTGTCTTTCCACAATCATATGAAATATTCATCAAATATTCATCAAATATTTACAAAGATAAATATGTCTATTTTAAAATACAGATGCGCAATGTCTTTACGACTCGAAAGTGTTCATCAAATATAGGCTACACAACATCGTTGACGTTCGACAAGTCTTTCCAAGTGAATTTAGTTGTCCACAATTATATACAAAGTCTTTCCATATGTTGTTCTGCACAATTTACAAATCCTTCCAAGCGAACTTAGACTTCCACAATTATATTCAAAGTATTTCCATATGTTGTTGTGCACAATTTACAAAATGTTAGTAAATTTCAATCTTAATTTCGATACAATAATTATTTACAAGTACTATACGAGAACTATGTACAATTATTATATACAATCGTTATATACAAGAATTATTTACACTATTGGAGGTGAGGACTAGCATTCAAGCGACACATGGCCGTAGGAAAGCGAAGCGATATTATCTATCAGATATCTCTTATCGTCGTACGGCGAAAGAGCAGATTTCGAAATTTCGGCGGTATGAAGCTGATGATTTACACTACGAATAGTGAAGAATTTAGCGGTCGTCGTCGATTCACCGAACAGACAGTTTGCATAATCAGCATGACGAATGTATTTGGCCACGCACGACTTTTTGACACCTTTGGCAGTTTTCTTCTCGTAATCCCCAGGAAGTAGTAGACTATACATTTTGGACCTCAAACCCACAAATTCCAAAGGTGCTTCCCCATTCGACTCGTCTTTGAACTTACCAATCACTTTCGCATTAGCTTTGTTATGCAGAAAGTGATTGGTGTGGTAGTCGGATGTGTCGTATTCGGACATATTCTGCTGCATGTCCAAATACACGTCGTCCGTGCGGATGTGATAGCACAAACTGTCCGTGTCGGTGAAAAGTAATTTGGCTCTTTCTCCGTACAACTTCTGTACATGATCGTAGTGAAATCGATACATGTGCAGTTTAGAGATATCTAATATGCTCATGCCAACATATATCGGCTTGTCCAGCATCACTTCAGACTTTAACATTTTGATAACTGTCACGTCATCATTTATGATGTTGAACGACTGAAATGTTGGCCGAGCGATATATCGCTTCGCCTGCCTCTCGTTCGTAACAATTCTAACGTTCAAATGCTTACGATTATTCTGTAAGCATTTTCCATATGTAGAATTATTTTGTAGTTTGAAGAAATCCTTGTCGAACGAGTTTGTGGCCATCTGTCGCTTGGCGGTGTTGAAATCGATGTATGGTTTTAACCATCGAGATTGTTCAAATTCCAAGACTTTGTGAATTTTGGTTATTTTCAGACCCATTGCCAAGTAGAATTTTAAATTGCGATAATGCAAAACGTAATTGTTCTTGGATTTTAAATTTGGAATCAATTTCTGAGTTTTATTGTTGTTAAATTTGATCCCCAATTTGTTGGCCAATTCATTTGCATATGGGGAAAGCATGTCTTTTGTTACTGCCATCTTTTCAGGAGCGAGCGGGTAGTCATTATGAGAATCATGCAGTTGAGATGGATAGTCCATATCCACCTCGAGAATGTAGCCTTTCGAATCATCATCGGATTTCGTTCTTACATCGAAATCCATCAGTTCGTCAGGGGTCAGAAACCGAAACTTGCCAGTCGGTAACGGTTCACACATGGCGTAACCGTACAGATTGTTACAATCTAGGTACATGATGTAACTATTCTCTACCGTGGCATCATATCCTTGGGCGAGATATGGATTGTTTGCCTTTGCGTATCGGTTGCTGATCATACTAACCCCACCCCGCATACCTTTCTCGATGAAAAGATATTGCTCAGGATCTGTCAACAATTCCAATGTGACACCGGTCATCTTCAGGCATGCATCGAAGCTGAGACCTGGACTTGAAAAATAATGGAGTGCGTCCAGCCCATAGTAGTTCAAGGTCATCTTTCGAAATTCCTCGAACACATCGGCTAGAAGCACCACATCAGTTTCCAAGTACAGGTCGTGGTATTCACGCATCGATCGCATGCCAAATTTTGACCAGATGTCTTTTGCATGTGAATAGTCTGCATCACTGATGTGTTCATCGGTGAGTCGACTGAAGAACAGATCCTGTGGGGGCAGAGCAGTATCTGACATTCTCTCCGCACAATCCATATATTCATACGGGTAGACTCCTTTCCGCAGCAGAAGATTGAATTGCTCGTCGTTCGGACGGAGCCTACGCATATGATGAAATTTGGAATTTCCGTCTTTTGCCAAATTTTTTACCAAGGTGTCCAAACTGCAGTTCATAAACTGGAGAGAATCCACGAAACGTAACCCGTCAATTTCAAAGGCCAAATATTTCTCCATGTTGGTGGCGATAACAAAGACATCCTTGGGAGCGAAGAATCTTGAGAGATGTTTGAATATTATGTGGGAATCATAACCCTTGAGATTGTGGAAGATGACAGGGATTATATAATTCCAGTCATTCTTTCCAGATCTCGATTTCTTAAATTTATATTGAAGGTTGCAATTGTTGCACAGGGCGCAAATGAATTGGCCGGTCACATGGCAATGGTGTCTTACTTTGTTTTCGCGAGTGAATTTGACGGCGCAAGAAGGGCAATTTGTGCAATTTTCATATGTTTCCTTTTGCGAATTGTTCATTGGAGCCATCGGTCTGTTCCGACTCAGAATTTTGTTTAATCTAACCTGTTCGGCTTTAAGATGTGTGAAGAAAGCATCCGCAACATTGTCACCGCTGTAAACATACGGTCTTTCGTGATTGAAGCGATCGAAGGTGGAGACGGTCAGACAGCAAAAGCCGCTGGGAGTGTGGGTATCGCAGAAAGTTGTGGAATTGCCGGCTGGAATGTTGGTCTTGGGCAAGAAGGCCTCAAAGTCCGCATAGATCGCGAATCCGATTGGCATTTGGTTTTGGATGTTGGTAAAAGTGCATGTGTTTTTGCCAGGAGTAGGATAACGGACATGTTGCACGCCGTGGATGCTGCATTCTGGAATGTGTTTTTGCAAGCCAATCTCGGTGGTGAAGCAATGAAGACAGAAAGGACACGGAAATAGTTTATGTTCATGAGAATTTCGACTGTGTAAAAGACGTGAAAGGTTCCGAATAAGAATGTAGTATCGTCTCTCACCTTCGCTTAACAATAACAGATTGACCGTATGCTTGCGGTCACGATGTTGGGATGCATACAAAGGAACGAATGTGCGATCTTCATCAGAGTTTATGCAAATAACGTTGACGGCAAAATCCGGATTATGCGTTTCAAATATTGGAATTTGGCCAATCTCGATGGGGAATGCTAGTCCATCAGTGTGCAATTCATGCATGTATGGTATGTATTTTGTGATGCGTTCTGCATGATTGTTTGTTGGATATGCATGCGCCAAAATGCAATATAAGAAACATTTATCATCCTTATTCGCAATGTTTAGAGTGGCTTTCTTATCCGCTAACCATTTTGGGGACGCGATGTATGACGATCCACTGATCGGATCATATTCGGCCATGTGGATGGTGATGTTGTCAACGCTGTCAATGGTCCAGCCGGATCCTTCGTTCGTGAAGCTGTCTGTAAGCGCGTCGATTCTCGCAACCGCAGCTTCCAGTTGGTCGTCTATGTTGTGTTGGTTCAGTAGAATCGCTGCATCCGATTTGAAGTAAGTTGTTGTTGACCTCACGCTTCCGTCCGGATTTTCTCGTTCGAAAGCGAAATCTGAGGTTATGTACCACTTGACTGGTCTAAAACAAAATATCAATCGGCATATCTACAAACTCATAACTATACAATATTGTTTGATACGATGAACAACATTTTTACAATTTAAAGTTCAAACTTGAAAAATAGCAAAAACATACCCAGTTTCGTCTAAGTATCGTTCCAAAGTTGAAACGATATTGTCCTTCAAGCCATCCATGATCATTCTGATGTCGCGTGCGTTTGGGGCAGATGGTAGCATGTGTTGTTGGAATACGCTTCGGACCGAGGATCGAGTGCGATTGATGGTAGGTTTCGAACACGTGATGCATTGTGTAGAATCATCTTGGAAGAAGTGAGCCTGTCTTCGTAGCTTGCATGTGGAGCAAACTCTTCGAATTGCACATATTTGACACAATCCGTTAGTGTCCAACGCCACTTTTTTATAGCTTGAACAGTAACGACAGTACGTGTCCGTTTCTTAAAAGATACAAAAACAAAATCCAAAACAAAATTAATTTTCTGACATAATTTTCTATCCTAATTTTATAACATTACAAATTCCCAGTGTTTTTAATGCATAAAAGTTTCTGAATGCTGGGTAGAAATATAGATCGCAAACGAATTTCTGCTTACTATGCTTTTTCCCACTTGATGTTGACGGCTCATCATCGTCTTCTTCCACGCGTCTTTTGGGCGCTGGCGCTTTTCCCCGTGCCAACCTCCTTGCCTCTTTGTCTTCCATATCCTTCGCAACCGACACATCAGAACATTCTGGAAAAGATAACGTGAAAGACTTATAAAAAACAAATGACATATAAAATTATTCACATAAAAAATTAAATGGAATTATAATTGAAAAGTTGTTAGAAAACTATAGTTTGGTTCAAGCAAGAGAACCTTTCGTACCTAGATTCATAGAATCTTGCTGTTGATGTGAGAAATCATCATCCGTTCGAAGCGCCCAACGACGATCCAGTTCGTCCGTGGCTGATTGAAGTTCAGAATCGGATATGATTCCATCGATAAAATCTATAGATTATACAAAATGAATATAATAACTAAATCCACAACGAAAACTGTCTACAATTATATAAATAATGATCTCTTAAATATTTCTAGCGACAAAAGACTTTCTTTGTGTAAATATGATTCCATCGATAAAATCTATAGATTATACAAAATGAAGTAATAAACAACACAACTCACTTAAGGTTTTTCCACGATCCAATTTCGAAGCTTCGTCCTGCTCGTAGGATGTTGCATTCTGCAGCAATTCGTCATCCGATGATTCGGTAGTTCTCCATACTGAAAAGGTAAAAATGATTTTTGTATATCAATGACCACACTTAGAATGATTGATTCCACTGAAAATGACGAAATATTTATAAGTTCAACGCTGGAGAAAATAAAAGAAATAACAAATTACCTAAAGTTTGAGCAGGATCCAACTTCTTTGCTTCATGTTGTTCGATGTTTGTGGTGATGCGAAGCAGTTCATCATCCGACGATTCTGCTGTCATCCACACTGAAATATAAAATTGTTGCATGCGTAAGTTTCATAATTATTAAAAAATTTATTCTGCTGAAATATTTATAACTTCATCGCTGTAGAAAAGAGAAAAATTTTCAAAAATACTTTGCATGTATAAAATTCTTTGCAACTAAATTCATTTTTCAGTTCTAAGATTGAAAAGTGTGGTTACGATAAGTACCTTTCTCAGCATCCTTTTCAAGTTTTCCTTGACTGTCGAATTCTCCAAGGTCATCAGTCGGTATGGGTGCCCAGAATCGAAATAATTCGTCGAATTGCGAGTCCGTTAAAAAATCGTCAGTATCTAAAAGATGTAAAATATTTGAATAACTAAAAAGAATATGATTATGTACAATTATAAATAATATAAAAAGTGTAATGGAATAAAATTACTTACAAGAATCCATGTTGACGATATTCAAAAGGTTTAAATATTTCGAAGCGATCTGAAGAAGTTCACTTTTCAAAGTACGATTAGGTTTGTGATGTAGGGTCAAGTGGGGAAAGATGGACAGTGGGGTTAGATGGACACCCAACACAGAAATTAAAGAAACGTCATTTTCTTAATGTCCATCTTACCCCGGTGTTGGGGTAAGATGGACACCGTCTTTCGACTAGTTGTTAAAATACACGCGGTCGGGTACCAGCGTACTGAGAGGGGTGTGGCCTGTCGGTGATTGTCAGATGTAGGAGGAGGGCGTGTTTTGACTAAAGTTCAATAAGAAGCTCAGTCAAATGGCTAAGGAAATTCTGTAGACAGTAATTGTTCATCGTCTATCACCTGTATTTTATTTAATAAATATGTATATCGGCTTGTTATTTAGCACATTAAAGCAGACACCTCGTGGTCACATACTGTGTCACTGTCTGTGATACTCAAGGGTAGGGTGTCTGTCCATTGTACCCTGCAAGAAGGGGTAAGATGGACACGATGTTCATCACAGAATTTGTGTATTTCACAACAGATTACTCAACAACTCAGTATTTATATTGACTCTAGGTAGGCCCTCGCTTCATTTTGGCCGTTCATGTTGCAGTATGTTATCAATTTCTTGTAAGAAAAGAAGTAGTGTCCATCTTACCCCACGAAAGTGCTAAGTAGTGTCCATCTTACCCCACGAAAGTGCTACGTGCGGTAGGCTACTGTAGGCTATGGTAGGTTAATCTGAACGATTTTTTTTCATTATGAACAATGACGGGCATCACGCACACACATATAATTGTGTAGACTCTGATAAAAATGTAAGTGAATATAGTATGTTGTAGAGCTGCAAGTCTCACCTGTCCATCTTACCCTCACATTGATGTCCGTCTTACCCCCCCGCCGGGTAAGATGGACATGACCTGAGGAGGTCATACTTGGATGCAAATTGCAGGAATATGCTCAATCAGTGAAGCCTTTTTACTACTGGTTAACAATACCGTGATACTTGCATAGAATAGTATGTTTTAAAACATGTTAAAAGTTTATAAGTATTGTCATTATTGACCAAACAGTGCTTAAGGTGTCCAACTTCCCCCTCTCTACCCTATGCCTAGTAGAAGATCCTGTGAAAATTCCAAGACGACTGAAAACGCTACGGATGGGCAAATTTTTATAATATCAAGAGCGCATTGATATGTCAAAGTACTACCTGTTAGGTTGTTCGCCTACGCGCATAGGAAACCTGTGGTGGACTACTTTCTCTTTGCACATGTTGCTGCCGGAACTACTTTTTGCACGTTGCACTCTTTTGCACACGTTACCATTTTGCACACGGTATCCACATGTGGCTGTTTAATTATAAAGTACATAGCAGACAAGCGTTGGTGGGTGTTAGACGACTGCCAGCGGGTGTTAGACAAGTGTCAGCGGGTGGGTGGCCGGGCAGCGGCATGTCTTTCGTCCTTAATTAACAACATCTAGGCATACAGGCACGGTCAGACATACAGTTGGACACACATACTAAGAGACGGATAGCCATACAGTCGGACAGACAGACAATCACACGGACAAATAATTGATTGACAGGTCACGTGACAATTTGGAGGCTTGCCATAGGTCAGGGGTGTGGCTGCACCAGTAATCCAGTGACGTCATAGATCTATTTTTATGTGGAGTAGAACTGTGGGGGGATGGTGGAGTAGAACCGGCCCTCATTACTGGGGGGAGGTGGAGGAATACCGGCCTATTATCAACTACTGCCAGGCCAAGATGAATTAAAGAGAAAGAAAAGTTAGACCCTTCATTATTAATCGGCTGCTAATGAGAAATCAGGGTAGCCTATTGGAATTTGGAAAAGAAGAAACTGAAGTTTGGATTATCATTCATATGCGTAGAAGACATTTCAGCAGTGGGGAGGAAGTTAAAATTTTGCCCAAAAAATCTGATGACCTTTTTTAGTCGTCCGGTCGAAATTGCCCGAAAATTCCCGTTACTTATTTTGCCCGAAAATTCTGACGACGTTTTTTTAGTCGTCCGGGTCAAAATCTTCAGAAAATTTTAGATACATTTTCCCCCTGGTCTGCTTGCCCGAAAACCAGAGAATTAAGATAATTATATCTAAAAATATTCTAATAAAGTCGGAAGCGGTGAACCTCTCTCTACCTGTCCGATATCATCGTCTCCATTTCCAGTTGAGGTAGACTCGGTCTGGATGGTCTTCGTCGATCCATCTGGATTTCTGAATGTCTCTATCACGATCGTCTTCGTCTTTTTTCCATCTCTCTCCGTCCGAACCTGACGCTGGACAAACGTTGAGTTCGTCGATGATGATGCAGCGGCAGCAGCAGCTGAGGTGCTTGAGGTGGTCTTGAAGGGAGATGGGGATGAGGATGAGGAGGATGAGGGTGCGGATGGTTTGAGGAATGAGAAGGTGCTCGGACTGTTACAGTTGCGACTCTGAGGAGCGGTGACGACGTGGGTTGGTTGCATTGGAGATCGTCTCACCTCCTGGCGCTCTATGAATGGCGAAGGGTTGTTGGGTCGAGTCGTGTATGGAAAGTCGTTTGTTGTGGGACGTGGAGAGACTACAGAACAGAACATAAAGTAAATATAATTTATGTTTTGTATTGTATTGTATATCAAGACGGAAAAGACGGATCACCTAGTTATAAAAAGAACCTGCAGGCTGGATTGAGAAGACCACTGCAAGAGCAAGATCTTATTATAGGCTACTGAATTGGAGAAGCGACTTTCCTTCAAGGCTTAGTGGTTCTGATTTCCTAACGCACAGGTATAGCCTACTTTACTGCGATGGGAAGTCTTCACGAAATACCATTTCCAATCCAGATCCCTTCTAAAGCGAGATGATAATTGTCACTTCAGAAGGAATCTGGACTGAAAATGATAATTATTTATTGATGGCTTTTGCTTTACGAATATTGCCGCGCCGCCTAGTGTAGATGTAGGCCTAGGCCTATATGACTATTCTTGTTGGCCATTGGTAACAAAGTGTTTCTTAGGATTCTACGATTGCGCTCAATGGTGGCTTAAGTAAGCAATCAAGTAAGTCGTAAGTCAGAAGGTAAGATGGCCAGTATGTTGGTAACTGATTCCTTCTTCCCAGTTGTCTTTCTTCCTTATCGATCTTAATCCTGATCTTCTGCATTTTTATTTACGCACCCCAATAACTAACACAGTCCATTTGTTTCTCTTCTAAGTCAGACAGCTTTCAATAGTGATATGAACAATTGAACATTGTTAGTATAGATCTTCGTTGGCCAATAGCTAGCCATAATTCGTGCAAATACTTATTACAGGTTCTGGTAATCTGTAATCTGAGGTGTCTTAGGTTGCAGAAAACGGCCATAATTACTATTATTATTGAATGGATTTAGTAGTTCCGCAATTAAGCGGCTGTCGCGTGACACAGTGTTAAGCGATGATACGAACCTCTTCCTGGAGCGTTGGCTGGAGCAGATACTTTAAGAGTGATCTTGCCATCTGACGGTGGTAAGACATTGTTCTGGAATTCACCGAGGAAGTTTCCAGCCGGATAGAAGTTGGTGACGACCATCCATTTTCCATCTGGTCCAATGGCTTTTCCCACACCCAACTCAGCTGATCCCTTCCACACTAGCTGAGTGAAATGACCTATAGCAAGACAATTCAATACAAACACAAAAATAACTTAATAATAAAATTTTAAAAATAAGTCAAAAGTTGGCTAGCTGCGACAAGTTAATGTTTCGGTAAGTCATAATATAAAGTTAAAATAAAATAGTATTACGAGTTGCTAAGACAAAGGCAAATGCAAGATGAGTTGTACTGGAACTCAACGTCTATAATCGGGTAACTGCATAAGTGCATAGCCTATCCCTTAGGCCTCGCTTGCATAATAACCTAGGGTTGACTCCTCAGTGTTTTACATGCTCCTTAAAACTTTTTGTTTCACCGTGGTTGGACTGGATGCGCTTCTGAGTAGGTTTCTTAAAGATGCGTTATATAAGTTCTTGAAATGAATGTATGAATAATCTAGAGATACCACGCTGTGATTCGTTGATTGGCAAAGAATTCAGCGCCAGGATGCTGTAGACCTATACGTGTAGCTAACTTTTTTGACAATGATATTTCACTTATCTTATTATTTAATTTGCATCTTTCATTGTTAATCAATCAGGACTATTACTTCGATATGTTATAATGACAATTGCATGTCCCAGTTGCAAATTTAGCAATACAGAATATTCCAAATTACTTACTAACTTAAAAGCCAAACTCCAAGTTTCAAATCCTAAAGCGATCCTACGGCAGATATAATAGCCGTCATCATACAGCTCAGCAGATGCATATAAAGCTTCTTCCCAGATTTAGTGAAAAAAGTAATTTTAAGATCAAAGGCTCAAAAACTGTCGTCCGCAACTGCACCAGTGACATTGCTCGGAGTAACTCTGACGTCAGCAGAACACAGGAGGAGGAGACAACATAAGACGTTAAGCACAATTAGGCCTATGTTTTGGGTGCTGCATCAATATTTTCTAGTAGGGTTGTACTGAACTTTCGCTTTGTGTTCGCTTCGAGGTCGAATAGCGGGCCAAATAGCTATTCGGTATTCGGTTCCCCAACACTTATTAGGAACTATGCAGCGAGAAAATCCTGCATGCACATTTGCATGGCATTATATATGCCTACATGTACATCATTTTATGCTTTTTCGATACACAGTGGTGCGCAATAAATACAACAATACAATTTCTGAGCTCTTGCTGACACAGACGGAAAGTCGAATTCAGTCAAATTAAAAGAAAGCACTTGTAACACAGTCTCTGCAGTTCTCTATCTTTTTTATATTATCATTGGTACTGTTATTACTGTCGGCGCTATGTTTGTCGTTGTTACTGCTGCTACTGTTATTATTGTTGTTGCAGTGAGTTTAAAAACAACTCGAAAGAGAACGACGTATTGAATTGCAATGGCCGATGTGTAATATAAGACTGTTGATTGCAAGTAGGCCTACTTCTATCTACACGTCTATTGATCGCGTTTCAAAGCGCATCGTATGCCTATGCATGTACATTGTATCTTCAAAGCAAGCAGAAAGCAAGCGAATTCTTATCTAATAACTCTGGCAATGCAAATCAGAAAACATAGCCTACCAATCTAGAATGCATGTAATGTGATTATAATTTTTTTCTTATCACCGCCTCTGTATCTAGTTTACGTTACCACATGTAATGCAATAGAATACAGTTAGACCATACAACATGGCGCATCACTTCTTCAGTATTCAGTGTACGACCTACTGCTATCGAATAAATAGTATACTATAGTAATAATACATACCAGTTTTATTGCCGCTGCATTTCCTGAAATCGTAGTTCTTGACTTCGTCATACCACTGGTCCACAAAATCCTCTCCTTTGAAGAAATGCAAGATAGGCTATATATCACAATCAATTTCCTTGTAATAGTTATTACTATTTATCAGAGTAGGTTACCTAATATAGCCTAATATGCCTACGCACATGCATGCATAAATACATGCATATATATATATATACATACATACATACATGTATACACATGCATACATATATACATACATACATACATACATACATACATACATACATACATACATACATACATACATACATACATACATACATACATACATACATACATATATACATACATACATACATACATACATACATACATACATACATACATACATACATACATACAAACATACATACATACATACATACATACATACATACATACATACATACATACATACATACATACATACATACATACATACATACATACATACATACATACATACATACATACATACATACATACATACATACATACATACATACATACATACATACATACATACATACATACATACATACATACATACATACATACATACATATGTTTACGTCCATGGATACGGCGTATTAGTAAAACAACAGTGGCGCACCTAGTGAAAGACAAAGATGAAACAACAGGGATGAGGCTGCGGTGCTGCCGTCTTGCGAATGACGTTGTTTCGAACGGGTAGATTTTCACCGTCGAGAAATTAATGGACTTGTCATTTTATCAATATTTATGTAATGATGAACATCAAATTAGCCTTCTTCAGACTGTTTACAGAAAATGTAATTGAATTTAAACTTATAGCCTATACATGGACTGGTTACTGAAACTATTGGCAACAGAACCTCAACGCGAACAGGATGCAATGTAATTGGAAACAACAGTTACTGTAGGCCTGTTATAGGAAAGGAAACAATAGATTTTGGTGGGACACAATAATATAGGAATCAATGGATTAGGACGCGAAACAGCAGAATAGCATAGGAAACAATTAAATGGAACGTCTAATGCAGTGGTTCCCAATCTTTTTTGACTTGAGGGCTACTTTTTCTAAGTTGGAGAACACGAGGGCCACCTTTTCTTAGTTGAAGGACTTTAGAGGGCCACAAGGCTAAAATTTAATTAACCAAAAGCATATAAAATTGCTATAATTAAATCAAATTATAATATTCGATGTTATTTATAGACGTCAAAATAAAATAGTCTGTAATAGAAAATAATTACGTGTTCTATCCTGTTCAAATTGTCAATTTTCTCGTATATTTTTTGTTGATTCTTTGAGAGATGAGGGTAATTTTTAGGTCTGGCGGGACACTTTTGGCCAGCGGGCCACGGGGAACCACTGCATGGTCTAATGAGAGTTGCATGAAATTCGACACACAAAATAATGTGACGCACGGCCACATGACACAATACGTAATTATTGGCCCGCATTGTAATATTCTACAATACAGTGCATGTGCATGGCGTTACAGTGCAGATATTCTAGAGTGTAGACCTAGTTCAACAGATCTTACGAGAGACGTAGATGTTTAATTGTGAAACTAAATATGGTTGAGCGATTACACATAAGCTTAAACTGTGGTTAGCCTATAGAGCAGATTGCATGACTCCGGTGCAGTATACGTTGGCTGACAGTTAAAGTAAACCAAAGGAAGCGAATGAACCTCCCCATGCATGAATTTATATATTTATTTATCGCAATTGAAATAGCGCCTGTTCCTACCCAGAGGCGCTCCCTACTACAGCGCGGACACTGAATAGGAGTTTCACGCAGAAGCGCATGAGCAATTGCAAGTGAAGGACTTGCTCTAGGTTCCCACGTTTCGGCTTGTGATGGATTTGAACCTGGAACAAGGCATGCACCGAACCCACCACTACATTACCGCCCTACCAATTAAACGTAACCGAGAAGCAAATGTACCTCCTCCGTAGGCCTACATGAATAATTAATCACCATGTATGAATAATTAATCACCATGCATGAATAATTAATCACCATGCATGAATAATTAATCACTATGCATGAATAATTAATCACCATGCATGAATAATTAACCAGATCTCACCTGAGAACTGTTTTCCGTCACTGCTCCATCTCATGGCGATGTTCTCTCCGAGTTCCTCCCCGTTGTGCTTTGCGCAGTCGTTGTGGCGTAGGTTGCCGCTGCGAGCCAAACCATCGGCCCACCTCTGTGAAACGCGAGAGATCTGTGCGTTGAGTTTCAGAGGAGAGACTTGGTGCTTCGCTCGATGTCGGTTGATGGACTTAAGGCATTCTTCGGCGAATGAGTCGCTGCTTCGGAAAGCCATTATATGGTTGTGGAAGTTGACAGAATCGCCACCAAAGGTGATCACTGATGCTTCTGAAACAGTATATTTATACACAAATTAAGAGTTTAATTTCTTCTTGAAGAATGATAACTATAGCTTCTGCGTTGTTTCCCTGGGTTTATACAGATCCATTTATTTAATGTGATCATAGCTCATCCATTGTTGCCACCATTGTTCTGCCGGATGAAACCGGTTGGCGCCCAGGATTCTTCTACTCACCCCCAAGATCAATCCTCAAAGAATCTTGACCCACCCACCCCAACTATATTCCATGCGAATGGTCGCCATGGCCGTGACGGTTCGATGACATAATTATTTTCATGGTAGCACTAATGTAGGCTACTCATTCCACCATCAGATTATTATTATGCTCATACCTTGTGGCAGTCCCAAGCGTGGATAAAGGAGGAAGGCGCTTGACGTAGCTAATGATTATGATTATGATGACGATGATTCATCTGCCCGAAGTCAATAACTTTATGCTACCCGGATAATAATATATGATATGAGTGAAGGGGTTTTCCGTTGACTTCCTCGTAGACAATTATTGTTAGTAAGCAATTCATCCGGTGTCGCTGGCTATCACAGATGCATACCTCAACCCCGCCGTGTCCCATTATTATCAGAGCATGGCTTGTATGATTAGTGTCGCCTTCCTCCTTTATCCATGCTTGGGACTGGAACTGCCAAACTCTGGTCTTTTTGGAATAATTGAGGGAACTTACAGAAAAGACAGACCTCACAGAGAATGGACGAACGACATAAATGATTGGTGTGGAAGTCCACTACAGGAACTGATCCACATGGGAGGGGGGGCAAGTATGGATGGAGAGAGAAGACGAAGCTGACACTGGACGCCTACGACAACACGGCTCATTGTGCATGATGATGTAGATCATTACACTTGCGTTATGTTATGTATGTCATGCGCATGAACGCCATGCATGTGTATGCAAGTTTGTTTGTTTTGTTTGTAGCCTATGTGCACTTGCTATAGCGCCCCTTCAAGCTCTCTACTCTGCAGAGGCGCTACCGACTACAGCGCGGACACTGCATCGGAGTTTCACGCCGAAGCGCGGAACAATTGCTAGTGAAGGACTTGCCCAAGGTCCCTACGCGGCGACTTGAGGTGGATTCGAAACTGCAAACCTCCGACTGCAAGGCGAAGAAACATACCCACTACACCACCGCGCCACACAAGTAATGTGCACAGTGTATAATGCTAGGCCTATAATAGGCGTATGAATGTTATGGGTATGCAAATAATTGTTTGTGTTAGTATGTTAGTTCTATAATTATATGCATTCATAATTACGTGCATGTTGTATACATATACAGGCTTTGTGTCCGTGTCTGTATTCTGTCAACATCCGTGTAAACAGCCACAGATGTATACATTGACCTAAATGCAATCATGTATACGCTGTAATTGATGGCTTTTAAATGGAGAAACATTGGCATAGAAACTCTACTGTAGACCTACAGTCATGTAGACTTTGTAGACCTACATGTCATGTAGACTTTGTAGACCTACATGTCATGTAGACTTTGTAGACCTACATGTCATGTAGACTTTGTAGACCTACATGTCATGTAGACTTTGTAGACCAACATGTCATGTAGACTTTGTAGACCTACAGTGTCATGTAGACTTTGTAGACCTACATGTCAAGTAGACTTTGGTTGATCAGACGACAGACATACATTGTAGACATGAAGACGACTGGCATAACCATAACTTGCCTTGGCCTATACATGCTGACGTAAGCTTATGCATAGTCTATAATTATTGTACACATGAGACATACTTAAGACACAGAAGATCACTTTTTCATTCTTGGCCTCACGCCGCCGTAGGGATCGCCTCTGATTCGCATGCACTGTGAAAGGCGATATATAAATTTATAGATACAATACAATACCAATTCTGTTCCTCCTGGAGGCCTCAAGAACTTCATACCGAGGCTATCCTCTAAGGGCATCTACTAAGCACATTAGTCTCCAATAACCATAGCCCTACGGCTGATCGGGCTGGATCTGCACATGTAGGGCTGTAGGCCCTATAACGTATTACGTTTTGACAACGAATACTTACAATAATCAAATAATTCTGTTCTATTTTGGCTCCATAGAGCAACGTGTTACCGGTACGCTACGTACCTTGAGTTTGTGCCACAATCCTAAGATCCTGATATGACAATAGCTGGCAGTAACTTCCTGTTTATTCAGATCAATGAAGTTGATATCGACCCAACGACACGTTTACTATACGATCAACTGTCTCGACAGAGAATGTGTCTACTTTGTAGGTCGTCGTTCTCATGTACACACGACAGACTTATTATAATAGGCGGATGTAATTATCGTGTAGGCCTAAGCTTACACAATACACAATTGCACATGTAGGCCTGTGTGTGTATTGTGTAGCCTATGAGGTGAAGAAGAGTAGCGGACGATGACTAAAATAATCTGAACTCACAGTACTACACCGACTTAACACTGGGCTACAGGATTTAAATTTGACTATTGCGGTTATACACATGATGATGATGATGATGAACATTTTCATGATCATGATAAAAAATTGATGAGGATAATTATAGTGATGATCGTGATCATGATGTTCATGATCACAATGTTGTTGATGGTGGGGAGACGCAAAGGTGTCGCGATGATGATGATGAGGAGGAGGAGAAGGAGAATGATGACGACGACGACTATGATGAAGACGATGATGATGATGATGACTATGAGCATGATCATGACGACGACAACGATGACGACAAAGATGATGATGATGGTGATGGTGATGATGATGACGGTGACGATGATGATGATGATGATGATGATGATGATGATGACGACGACAATGATGATGATGATGACGACGACGATGATGATGACGATGATGATAATGATTACGGCGTGTCCAACATGTATGTCTTCTGTAGTAAATCATAGGGTATAATATGACTGTGCAGTGCATAGGCCTGTGTACAAATGACAGTTGAGAAAGAGCAAATTGAATAGATCTATTATATGCATCGACACTTTTTTCACCATAATAATATCTTCATACCTAAAGTTCTAAGAGACAAAACCATGCAGATTCATCAAATGGGCGTTTCCGCACAGTCAACTTCCGCTTAGACTGCATGGGTGACATCAAACCTCCTACAATTAAACTTGAAGTGATTCTGTTAATAGAGTTTTGATTCATAAAGAGATTAAAAAAAAATTCATTTCCGATGCATCGGTCTATAGTCTATAGGCCTATACATATACATGTAGATATAGAACCACTAGATTTTCAATCGACTGATGCATTGTTGTAGCTAGCATGAAAATAAATAAATCGTTTGCAAGCCGAAATCCTCGTGCTATGTTTACTCTCGGCTAGCATTTGGCATTCTTCAATATTAGCCTAGGCCTTCATGATGTCCACTACCCTTTCAATATGCAAAGTAGGTCTATAATTATAGCCTAATGCTGCCAAACTTTACAACAGAATAATAGACTATAAGCCTACAACTATACGTGTGTATATAATTTAATATTCAGTTCAGACACTACTTAATGAATCAAAGCCTAAATATTTTAAAGAAATTCTTCATTGAAGTTTGTTTGCACAAGTCGTCTTATAAACTAAAAATGTTGGAGAGCACTTGAAGCCTGTCACACAACCTTATTTTACCTTTATTATGTTCATTAGGTTCATCTTAAGACTTTTATTTAGCGCGCGGTTCTTGACAAAATGTGCAGTTCTAAATGGGTTTGTGCAGTGGCGAAGACAAGGGGATTTAGGGTTTAAACCCCATTGTCATGTAGATACCACACTTGACAGTTTCTACAGGCATGTGAACTCTGCATAATTATATACATACTGTACGTTATGATGTAATTATATGATGTTTGATCAGTGTCTCAAACTAAACCATCAATATGTAATTCGTATATACAATACATATATATAATATATATATAAATATATATGGACTTTGGTTCCTTTGTTTGAGACCTCAATTGGCGCCATTTCTCTGACTCAGTCACTCACCCTCTTTAGTGAGTTCAATTGTCGTGACACAATTGTCATTTGACTCTATAGCCTATCTCCCGCATCGTAGGCCTATATTATGCAATGCATGGAGACCACATATACATTGGTCACGGTAATTTATACTTAGGCCACACTGTCAGCTATACCTCATTCTCATATACCTCATAATTATATTTAGTCATAGGTAAATTAATATAGTGTTATCCTAAACTACATGTACATATATACACCGTGAGGCATAAAAAACTTACCAGCAGGATCGACCTATCGGTTGACTGCTCGGATATATATCCCGCATGTGTATTGTATAGGCATATATAGCATAGCTATATATACATGTG
The DNA here is from genome assembly GCA_945859605.1 of Lumbricus rubellus. NCBI lineage: Eukaryota > Metazoa > Annelida > Clitellata > Crassiclitellata > Lumbricidae > Lumbricus > Lumbricus rubellus. The sequence goes on from OX243817.1 coordinate 24,434,022, forward strand.
TATATATATACATGCAATGTCATACATGCATGTAATAATACACCAAATGAATGCACTATCGTTTCCGACTGCAGGGCATTTAAATCAACAAGAATATGTCAGAACAATTTTTTGCATTAGGTCTATCTAAAGTTTACACGCTGTCAACTGACTCCTACTCTGTCTGATGTCTGTTATACATCATCGACGATTCATCATACTTTTTAAACATAATTATATGGTAGAAGTTGAGTAAAGAAAAAAGTGAAAGTCAGCGAGTTTATCTGATGTTAAAACGCAGGACAATTGAAGCACTTAGGTTTATATATAGGCCTACAATTTAATTATAGACCAACGTCGGACTGCATGAGTATGGAGTTGAGTTGATAACTTTGCGAGAAGGGATCAATTATAATGCACGTGTGCTCTGCTACACTATAGGCCTACTACATGCATGTCCCTTGATGTAATAACCAACTCGGTTCTCAAAAAATAAACAGGAACGCCAAAAATAAACAGGAACGCGTTGCATGTAGGTTATAATGTATAATGTGCATGCCAGGATATGTGTGTGTGTGTGTGTGTGTGCGCTTGCGAGTGTGTGTCTTTTGGTGTGTTTGTGGTGTGTGAGTGTGCATATATATATATATATATATATATATATATATATATATATATATATGTGTGTGTGTGTGTGTGTGTGTGTGTGCGTGTGTGTGATTATACATGCACGTGTGTAAGAATATACGGTTTCCGTATACAACTAGGCTATACAATACATGTACATGCATGGCATATCCCATTATAGACCAAACTTCACCAAAGTCAAATTAGTAACTCTAACCACGTTTCGTGTGTCTGGGTGCGTACGTAGCCTATATGCGCGTGAGCGCGCGCGATAGTGGCGTTACTGCGTGTGTAGGTGCGTGGGTGTGTGCGTGGCTAATACATGTACGTTTTACCAATCACATGGACTTAGCATATTATGTAAAATGTGACTTATTGTCAATTATTTGTCATCGCATGACAGTGCCGATATACCGTTTTCGATTCATCAGTACTTGTTCAGTGCAGTGACTTGTCTTAACGAACTATAGACCTATTTAACGAAAGATATTAATTTTATACTCATATACATTACTCATCAGCATAACCGTAATATAGGCTATGTAATGATTATAATGCGCCTCGAACTGGTCATGTAGCCATTATGCACTCAAAACTATCAATCTATAATAGTATCGTGGATAGAGGAACTAATTTGACTTTCGTCTAAAACGACCCGCCAGTATGGGAACCGTGGATAGAGACCGAATTCTCACATGCCCTGTTGTCTAGATTCTAAACATCCATCCATTAATTAATTTATTTATTTGTCGCATTTGTCATAACGCTCATTCAGGCTGACTACTCAGAGGCGCTCCCGATTACAGCGCGGACACTGCAACGGAGCTTCACGCCGAAGCGCACGAGAAATTGCGAGTGAAGAACTTGCTCAAGGTTCCTATGCAGCGACTTGAGGTGAATTCGAACTTGGAACCCTCCGGTTCCAAGGTACCGAACCCACCACTACACCACCGTCCCCAGAACTTCTGTTGTGATTAGGCAGTGAATCAATGCACAATTGCACATGGTCTGAGAATTTATGCATTTAGGATAGAGGCGGTATATAAATTCAGATAATTATGTATAGCAACAACGACATCAATTGCAATGATACTGATACCGATCATATATAACGCCTACCGATCATTTATGATGCTTAACGGTAATTAAAACAATAATAATAATAATAATAATAATAATAATATATATATATATATATGCAACGCCTCTCTATTACTGTCCAGCGCTTCAACTCGGTGGCCTTTAGAGGCACTTTAGCCGAGTCAGACCCAGAGGAGAGCTAATAACTTTTATCATCATTTAGAACAATAATAATAATAATAATAATAATAATAATTCCTGCTACCGAATGCATAGACATGCTAGTATAGTTGGGCTGGTTCTCGTACACACAAACTCACTTATGGCGTCGTGAAATAGGTTTATACGAATCATGAAAGGCACTAAAATGACTAGATCAACATCGTCATGTTTTCTTTGTCATTTGGTCGTGCATGAAATGTGACAATTAATTGTGATGACTGAGAACATTAACATCTAGTCTTCTATGGTCCAGTTGTTTTGTAGCATGTGTCCAATACGATGTGGTACCGGGTACGTATTTCTATGCACACGATACCAACATAGGCCTATATTCTAGCATTAGCCTACTCAGAATCACGACAAGCTTACTGTTCGCATGTACAAATCTATTGTACAGCGACCTATATTTACGGTTCGTATATGATTCTAATTTTAGCCTATATGGGTTAAGGCATGATGAATTGTAGGCCTACGGCTATTTGTATGTCAATATAATATGCAGTCATCCAATGTATGTATGTGCATGCATTATTGCATGCATTTACATACATTATATATGTATGCATTATGAACACACGCACACACGTGCATGACGGTGCATTTGTGCATACATGTACGTATAAATATGTGCGGGCATCGTACGTTGTGTAGCCGACATGGATTTTATGAATATAATGGTTTCTAAATTTAAACTTCTCAGTTTCAGTTTGCATGTCATTAGAATCATTAGGGCTTCAGTTGGAAGCAATTTTTTGTTAAAAACCAATAGTATAGTAGTCAAAAGCTAGACGTCTGTTTTCCAGGGATCGGGGAAAATCAGGGCTGCTTTAAGGAATTTTTAGAACTGCACGACTCCTTCTTTTCTTTCCCATCATCCATGGTTAATTACTTCCAATCGGATGACAATGACCAATTTTTGCTAGTTTTAGCTGTACAGAAGTGCTTCTACAACTGCACAAATCCATTTAGAACTGCATATTTTGTGTACAACTGCACGTTAAAAAAGCCCTGAGGCAAGTGCCCCTTTGCCCCTATGTGCGGGCACCCATGTGCGTATCATGTGTAATGATTATGTTCGCGTGTAGTAGGGCCTATTTCATAGGCGTACGGGAGGTTTCAGAAGTGAAGGGGCAAAGATTGAACTTCTGCCCGAAAAAATTATCCGGCCAAAAAGTTGGTCGTCCGCGACTATTTTTGCCCGAAAAACCAGATTTGCCCAACTTGACGACCTTTTTTTTTTTTTTTAGTCGTCCGCGACTATTTTTGCCCGAAAAACCAGACTTGCCCGAAACTTGACGACCTTTTTTTTTTTTAGTTGTCCGCGACTTTTTGCCCGAAAAAACACCAAACTTGCCCGAATTTGGGGGGGGGGGCAATTGCCCCCCCCTGCACCCCCGCCTCGTACGCCTATGGCCTATTTGAACAATTGCATCGCTTCTGTGACTCGATTGTCATGAGAAACTGTACCGCGTGTCAATCACTGAATGGTTTTTCCCGAAGATTTTTCATTATACCTATTCAGCATGACTGATCACGTCAGAAACCATGGTCGACAATTATAAAAAAAATTACCGAGCATGATAATTATGTTACCTCTGGTCTTCGTATAGGCTACATAGGCCTATAATAATTTTATAATTAATTGGAGATTACAATGGTGAGAACAAGTCTCACGGTCGAAGACACTCAGCGACCTACGGTCAAGTCGACATCAGAGTCACGTGGTTTTCTTCCGATCGTCTGCTTCATGAGTTACTCATAATAATAGTAATTCATATTCAGTTGATACAGGACGGATATACAAGTATGGACGGATACATAGACCGAACGAGACTGAGAGATACACACGCACATAAACACTGATACATGAACAGAATGAACGATACAGAGAAGGCCAAGTTAAGTCACTGTGCACGGTCTGTATTTTCATGTCGTATTATTTGCCAACCAACTAAATAGAATCCTGTGCAGTTAGTTCTAGTTTGACAGTCGTTTTCTTATCAGATTATGTATTGTTACACTGCAATCTGGATAAAATTATATCATCGGTTAAAGAGCCCAGTACAAAGAATTTCATAAAAGACTTCTTAGTAGATGTGAAATTAATTCTTTGGGGTGTTTCACATTGAAGAAACAATTAGCTAATAAATGAGTTTAACTGGTGCTAAAGGATTTTCTGGGATTTTTTCATTGAAGAAAAAAGCCAGTTAAAATAGGGTTTAAACCAGTTAAATTCTTAGTCTTTTTAATTTTCTAGGGGTCTTTTATTATTTCCTGAGGGGGGTGCTCGGTAGTACAGTGGATAGCGCGCTGGACTGTCGACCAAGAGGTCGGGGGTTCAATTCCCCGCCGGGGCAGAAATTTGTAACGAGATTTCTGTTCCTCTAGCCGACTCAGCTATGATGAGTACACGGTCAGTGGATGATGAGACGGCGAGGGAGAGGATTGGTCACCGCCCTTTGGAAGTCTTTTATTATTTCGATCAGCAAGGAAATTAAGGTCGTAAGAATACTGCCGAAAAGTCTCTAGCTAATATATTTAGTGCGATGTGCGAATAAGCGAATATCTCGAGAAAATCGGTATTGGTTACGAAAATTATGCAACTACCGGTTGAATTGTTAAACGCAGCTCCCGTTCCCCCTCCGCCCGCAATTTGCATGTAATTCGCCCCATTTCTATACAGGTAGACGTTACCAGGAGCGGTACTACTGTTACCAAATTCTATGTACGTCGAAACGAAATAGTATCCGGCTTTACCGGGAGTGAAACGGGTCATTCCCGCACTTATAACACCATCGGTTTTGAATCTTACACTATCGAAAGTAACTCTTGTGTGAGTTTTAGCGATTAAGAATTGCCAAGTTAAAGAATGAATGCTAAGCGCGGGACCGATTGTGATAGAATCTACATACTGCTTCGTAGCTGCATCGCTGGCGCTGTTGGGATTGTGTAGACCTGTAATGTAACCATCATGCATAAAGATGGTTGTATGCACATTTATTTGAGATGAAATATTGTATTGCGTCGACTTAACCATCTCTAACATGATTTCATTGTTTATTCTAAAACGAAATCCATCCATCGATTGTAATGTAATAGGATTGTTTAACGAACATTGTAGTTTATTTCGTATACTACCTAAGAAAATAGTGAATTCTTTATTTTATCCTCTCAAGTCCTTACAACCCATTGAACGCAGACGATCGGAGCCAACGTTTAAGATTAGATCACCAGTCATGGTATCACCAGTTTTAGCCACCTTCGATGCAACTTGTTCATTAACGTATTTCTTATTCGTCAAATGATTATCGTTGGACGGAGAATCGTCGTGATTCGTTATCAAATCAATGGCTTGACCCCAACTTAAAGCCTCATCCATTGCTGCTGTCAAAGGTTTCGTTGTTGGTAGTCCTTTAATTTTGTGACCACCCATTTTTAAATTTCCAGTCGCGATGTTTGCTCCATCCAATCGAAGAAAACTAGCATTTACTTGACTAAGAGTAACACCTCCAGCGATTACTCTTTGTGATGAACCAACATCGGTGTGACCAAATTTATCGACAGGCATTTTATATATAATAATAATTTTTAATGCAGATTAGTCATCGTATACATATAATTGCATTACCTGAATCCCTCGTAGATCATTACCTCTTGTCTCTACTGCAACTCTATAATATTGATACGCATTCGTAGTAGAAATATTAAAAAATGTCGGAACAGCCTCTGAAGTAGTCCCATATGCATGTAAGTGTGCAAACACTGCTCCATCATTGCTAGCGGATAAATAAAAGAGAGATGCAGATACTGTTTTCAACTCCAATTCTCCAAATTTTAACTGGCTCAGGACATTTAATTTGTAACCAAGGAATCATATTATCTTCACCTGAATTCCAAGCTGCGTTAACATCGTCCTTGAGATTAGTGAAAGCATGGTAGGCTTTGCTTCCGGATAAACATTCACTGGCACTAGCAACGAATCCTGTCACACTTTCATCAGCTTCCAAGGGAGGAATATATCCAACGTGGCACTTTTTCAGAGATTTATCAACGTAATTCTTTGTAGCGGCATCTTGAGCTGAAAGAGGATCGCTTAAATCGTTGATATTATTACTATTCATTAGGATATTTTGATAAACGTCGATTTTTCGATCGTTAGACGCTCTACCGATTCTCATTATATTTTCTACGCCTATTTTGCATAGTAATCCTTCAGTCGATTGTAATGTAATAGGATTATTTAACGAACATTGTAGTTTATTTCGTATACTACCTAAGAAAATAGTGAATTCTTTATTTTCTCCTCTCAAGTCCTTACAACCCATTGAACGCAGACGATCGGAGCCAACGTTTAAGAACAAGTCGCCAGTCATTGTATCACCAGTTTTAGACACTTTCGAAGCATCAACGTATTTCTTATTCGTTAAATGATTATCGTTGGACGGAGAATCGTTGTGATTCGTTATGAAATCTATGGCTTGCCCCCTACTTAAAGCTTCATCCATTCCGGCAGTCGAAGTATTCGTTACTGGGAGACCTTTTATCACACATCCATTCATATTTAGATTTCCAGTCGGCAGATTTGTCCCATCCAATCGAAGAAAATTAGCATTTACTTGGCTAAGAGTAACACCTCCAGCGATTACTCTTCGTGATGTTCCTCCAGCAGCGGTGTGACCAAATTTATCGACAGGCATTTTATATAATAATAATTTTTAATGCAAGCCATTTATAACTTCTTGGAAATTCATTCCATCACCCACCATCTTCGTCACATACAGACACAAATGACCACAAAATACTTCGTTATCGGGTTGTATTCGCTCGCTGTTATATAACACTGGACGGCGTAAATACTTTATCAGTTCCAGAGGGGGTGGTAGTCCATAACCATCGAAATAATACTTTTTAGTGCTAGTCTTCATCCAAGAGACCCAGTGACTTCCCACCCCATTAGAGTCGTCTAGATTCAATATCCCACACTCATTCCATCCAGGCTTCATAGGCAATTCATCTCTTAGAAAAACTCCCCTAAAATTGCGTATCCCCATTTTCCCAGCAGATTCGATCAGTTGTATATTCGACAAAGCCATATTCGGTAGCACTACTCCACAAACATCGATTTGTTTGACGCTCATTTATTTAATATAAACATTAATTAAAAGTTTTCAACGAATAGTGTCCATATGCCAAAGTATGAATGCCATCTTGCATTATTACCCGTTTATCGTCGTCTGCAGATAATGCAACTTTATTAATTTCTTCCGTATAAATATCGTGATGATAAGATCTAATAACATTCATCGTTCGTTGTTGTTCTTTTTTAGTGAATAAGCAGTTTCTATAATCTTCGTGAGTAATAGTTTTCTGGACAACATTCTTCTTAATACCTTTACATTTCTTGTGCTCATCTCCAGCAGCCATCTTATAAGAATACAACTTTGCTCTGAGTCCAATAAATTCTTTTATCTGTTTCCCACTAGCTTCATCCTTGAACATTCCAATAACTTTTTTATTTACTCCAGTCACAATACCAGATGGATGATCTTTCGAGTATTCACTCGTGTCGAATCGAGCTTTAATATCTTCTGCGATATCTGAGTAAAAGTCTTCAGTTTTAATTTCGTATGTCAAAGAATCTGTATCAGTAAATAATAATTTAGCTCTATTTCCGTATTTATCCTTGATGTAATTGTAATGAAATTCATACATCAACGTTTTACTCAAATCTAATATGCACATGCCAAGATAGATAGGTTTATTATAGTACAATTTAGTTTTTTTCATGTGAACGGCTATTAGATTTTCATCGAAAATAGTACATCTCTCGTAATTAGGTTTAGCGGCTAGTTCAATAGCCCTCTCCTCCTGACACACTAACTCTACATCAACACGATTTTCAATGTTCTCACAAGTTTTTCCAAAGACACTGTTATTCATTAACTTGAAAAAGTCTTTCTCAAAGTCATTAGTAGCTTTCGTTCTAAGAGCTGTATTTAAATCGATATACTTTTTCAACCAATCACTTTCTTCGAATAGTACACCTCTATGCACTTTTGTTATTTTCAAACCCAAGCTCTCATACAGCTTCAGATTATCGTAATGCAGCACATACTTCTTTTTATGGTTTAAGTTTGGAATTAACTTTTTGACTTTGTTAATCTCAATGCTTTCGGGGGCTAACGGAAAATCGTTATGCAGGTCGTGTAACTCTTTAGGATATTCCAAATCAACTTCCAATATGCATGGAATACTTCTCCAATTATTTAATTCATCTTCGTTCATCCATTTGAACCCGTGAGTAGGTAAATTTTTGATCATAGCCCATCCATATAGATTATTCGCATCCAGGTAAGTGATAAATGTAGAATTTTCGTTACTATTGAAATCGCTCATATATTTATTATTCGCTTTCCCGTAACGATTTGATATTGTGCTCACTCCTCCTCTCATCCCTTGCCTAAGCATCAGAATCATATCGTAATCACTCAATAACTCCAATTTCACGCCTGTCAATTTTAAAGCGGCATCCCAGGCTAAGCCAGGAGATGTATAATACCATGCAGGGTCAAGCGTATAGTTCTTCATACACACATCTCTAAAGTTTTCGAAAACATCAGCAAGTAACAGAACATCCGAAACGTTGTATAAATCGTGATATTCTCTGAATGTTTTGCATCCAAATTCCTTCCATACCGTTTTTGCATGCTCGTAGTCTTCATCGCTAATATTCGAATCATTTAGCTTAGAATAGAAAGCGGATTTTGGTGGTAGTTCGGTTTCATTAAAGGTAGTAAATGAATCGACGTAGTCATAAGGATATATGCCTTTTCTTAGCAAAAGATCAAGCTTCTTTCCAGTATATCGTTTCCCAATATTTTTACACTGGTCTTTGCTTAGGTTCCTCGATAAAGCATCAAGACTAGAAGCCATAAATTTAAAACTGTCGATAAAACGCAGTTGTCGCTTGACGGTAATCTCTTTTCCCTCTTTATTTACAAACTTATCAACAACGACCTCTCTGCTAAAAGATATATACTTTTCCTCGTTATTAGGTATGCAATTAATTTTCTCTCCATTATTACCTTTCAGTTTCTTAATGAACAGATGACAATCGTACCCGGAAAGATTATGAAACACTACAGGGAAAAACTTGGGGACTTTATAGTCTAAATTACAAATGTTATGAGCAGCCCCTCGAAATTTACCGCTAAGATGACAGTGATCTCTCACTCGGTCTTCGCCCAACGTTTTTTCACAGATATGACATGTAGTAGCTGTATCAAAACACTTCTTGTCCTCTTCTGTAAATTTCATCTTTTTAGGGAATTTGAATTGATTATATATTTGTTTTATATTCTCTTCTAGTTTATCTACAAATATTTGACCAACATCATCATCTTCGCTTTCAGCCGTAAACGTCACAGGATCTTGAGAATATACACTATCGTCGAAACATTTTATGTGGTAACAAAAGGAGCTAGGAGTATGCTTTTGATATTTATTAGTGTACGACAACTCTGGATTTGGTTGACAAGTGTCTATTGGCTTCACAAAAGACTCGAAATCTGCGTAGACAACAAACGGTACCCTCATAGAATTGTTATAATTTTTAAAACTTAACATAGTTCCTGGTTCTGGCATTTCTATTTTTTGTGCGTTATGTTGAGAGCAGTACTCATTATGGTTGTTAAGCGCTCCTGGCGTTGTGAAACCATTCATACACCTTTTACAATAATACATCGAATTAGTCCGAAATCTCATCAATCTGTTAAAATTCTTGATCCAGCAATAATGTTTCCTTTCTCCGTTGGAAATAAGCAATAGATCTACACAAATACTACTTTCACACTTAGACAGATAAAGCGGGTAGACATGTTTTTCAAAACCGAATACATTAACATTAATATTGTTATTTCTCTCGAACCTACCTATCACATTAGCATCAGCAGCAACTGGAAACTCAATGCCACTCCAATTAAGTTTTTTAGACTGTTCTTTCAAAGCTTTAGTTATTTTTTCCGGATGGTCATCCACCGGATTCAAAGCTCTAGTGATACACCATTTGAAACATTCTTCGTCGTCGTTTTTCATATTGATAATAGCCTTTTTATGAGCTAAAAAGTCGGGAAGTGGAATGTAAGAACTACCTCTCAAGGGTTTATATTTTACCGTATTGATATCTAATTTTACAACAGCTTTAAATCTCCAATTACTTCCTTGCATCTGAAAACTAGCAATAGACTCCATGATTTTATCTTTTTTTCTGCTGTATATTTCATTCAAGTCGGTAGCTTCTAAAATAACTTCTGCCCTGGAAACGAATGGTATATCCTCAGAAGTAACTATTCCAGATTTCATATCTACTCGTTCCATAGTACAAGTAAGAACTAAATTAGTCTTTGTCTGGCGATCGTTCGACAACAGATTTACTACCTGCGGTCTGACGAAATCAAGAAACGACGAGGCATCCATTCCATTAATTCCATCTATTCTATATTGCTTGGTGAATCCTTTAATAGCCGACGCCGTTTCTCGAATTTTAGTTTTATCGAATATCCTAGAAACAGTTGACTTCAACGATTCGAGTTTTTCATTAACCTCTGCTTGTTCGGGCACATAACTAAGTAGCCAATCCGCAAAATCATTTAATTTAGCTCTAAGCTTATTTTTGTATTTTCTCTTAGGCGCTACTGGTTTGTATTTACCAGGTGTAGGCGTAAGCGTAGGAACCTTAATGTTAGGAACCGGCGAGTCGAGCAAGTGTTCAACATGGTTCATGTTTCTTAAACTACTTTTCTTTAAATCCATTTTATCTTACCACGCAAAAACATTAATACATGTGAGATCGAAGATCCACTTATCTGTGAGATCGAAGATCCACTTATCGAACACTTATCTGTGAGATCGAAGATCCACTTTAATATCATATCTATCTCTCAAACACTTTAATTTCGTATCTATCTCTCCAGACATTTCCGTTATGATAAGCTATTATGCCAGCACTCTGACCATGCGCCTTAGCAGCTTTTTACATCGATGGATACGAGGTAACAACGCCAGTCTCTCGATCTATAATATCTACTCTTCTCGGTTGTTTCCTGATACTGCTCAACGTGTCATGTCGATATGACACAGACTTGTAGTCCGTCGGAAGAATATTCTTTTCAATCAATACAGCTATCATTTGAGGTTTGTTGAGATGCGAAGTGCCTGTAACATCGTGATGCTTGGCCAACATTCTAAGCTCTGGTAGCTTCATAATATATAAGTATTCTTTAAATCAATTTTCCGTACACTACACTCATTTTCTGCCCATCCGATTGGAACTGCAGCAACCTATCTGAAATTACGACAGCATACGCTTCGGTGTCGGCTGGCACTGCTGCATTGAAAAGAGCCTTAATCTGAATATCGACGACTGAAGATTTCAAACGCTCGGATTGTTTGCTTACATCGAACACGAACAACGGGTATAATTCTTTATAATCTACAGGTGTTATATTGCTTTGGGTAATCAACTTATCCATACCATAGAATTTTTGACTAAAGGAGGACGCGTCTCTGTACGCTCTGGAGAATTGTTGATTAGGAAACGACAGGTTATGATCGACAGCTGGATATCTTTCTTGATTCATCATCACATGTATGTTCTTGAGATCGCAGTGATTAAATAGCGACGGATTACTTTCCTGATTACCGCTACGGTCCGTCTGAAATCCTACGATGATATATCTAGGTTTCTCAGGTGATGTTTTTACGCTAAGACGCCAACTGAAACTTGTCGACTGAGGAACCGTTATTGTGTCGCATTGACGAGCTCTATACGCAACTGGCAACGTTAATTTTGATTCAATCGTCTTATACAACTGCATTCGTTCCATATCGGAAGGAATAACGTGTGGAATAAACCATGAAATTCTGTTTATCGCAACTTTTCCAGCAGCTGCAGCGTTATCTCGGAATATTGCATCATCGTCAGCTTTACGAACTAAAGTCAGCGTCTGTTTAAAACCGTAAATAATCTTGTCGTAATCGTCGCAAAACCCAAAAATATGCTTCAACGGAACAATAAAGCTGAACATTCCTTTAGTGTTTGGTTTGCGAATGAGAAAGCTTTGTCTAGTGGCAAAGCCGGGGTTGTCCGCAATAACAGCAGTCGCTGCAGTGTCTTTATACCACAGCTGATTTAAGCCTTGAGTCAACTGAAAATCGTTTGGATACGTAAGTAAACCGAGCATCGTTGTAGCTTGACCCGGATGAAATAGCGTTTCGATTTCTTGATTAGATAACTGATAGGATATTTGACTGAATAGATACATAAGCCCATTATTCGTAAGAGCGACTAAATCGGCGTTAACGTATGCGGTGTCATCGGCTTTAATTAGTCTTCCATCGAATTGTAGATATGACTCTGCTGGGTGACTGTATAAGTCTTGTAATTCAATATTTATTCTTATTTCACCAGAACTGTTAAGGTTAGTTCTCGCTACAGGTTCGTACTCATGCCATTCGTATCGCTCGATACCTTCATCGATCAATGGTTGCTCTGTGAATCTTAGAATATCGGATTGCATTTTATTATACATATATTTTTAAATAAGAAAATATGTTTAAGCCATTTTCAAACCACCTCCGTTTAAGCGTTTTACTAGATCTTGAATTCTAATAGCTCCTCCCGTCATTTCTGGATTCGATCCTAGTAATCTAGCTAGAATGACTTTAGTTTCCTGAGTTATCGGCTGCTGAACGGGAGCTTTAGGGAGTATCTTATTGAGTAATCGTTTTCCAACGTCGATCGCCTTATCCTTAGCAACACCCCCAATCTCTTTGACAGCTGTGCTCGCAATTTGTTTGGCTGCATTCGATGTCAGTAGTCTCTTGAGAAATCCTGCAATGGAATCGAATATTCCTGCTCCACCGACAACGTGTACTTTTTTATAACTTCTTCTCGCAACGACCAGCATTTCTATATCATCAATTTTTAATTAGATGATCAATTTTTAAATTAGATCATCAATTTTTTATATTCATCTTTGGTTATCACTCTTTGTCTTAGTAACTCATCCGTCATACCTACAATTTCATTCCTTACACCCGTATTTCCCGCTTTGTAGCTATACAATCGTAACTCTAATTGTTTTACTAATTCATTTGGATCCGAAGGAATGGTAATTATTCCGCTTCCTGTTTTACCTCTTAACTTCATGTAATCGTCCCATATGGGTTTTATTATCTTTGCATATTTTACACTTCTAGACGATTTAGGTTTGTTTGGTTTATTTGGCTGACTCATGGCATTCGTTTTAATTAGAATCTCGGCGTATTTTTCGAGATCACGATTATCATAAATTGAACTGTTTGGACTAGCTAACGTTAACAATTCCCATAATCCTGGAGTTCCTTGATAAGTTGTGGTTCCAACTGTAATATCATTTCCTTGGATTGAGGCTTCGCTGTCACCGATGTAGAATTTTCCATCTCTTGATCTTAATCCGAATGTTGTATCCACAAGTCTTTTATCAGAAGCATATTTTTTAAGGTATTCAACTGCAATATTTCCTAATTCTAACCTTCTAATGTCTTCTACTGGGTCATCGTCATCGTACGCCTCTATAGACGGATACTGGGGAAATTGAATTGTTTTCAACGAATCTGGAAGTGATTTTAGAGCGAGTGATGTTGCTGCAGAGTTATCTTTTATTGTCGACAGCAAAGCGTTTTGTTCTTTTGAAATTGCTGATTGAGAGTCGACTATTGGTTTGTAGATTTTCGTTAATTCTCGTTGAAGTCCAAGATCATCTATTCTCTCAGAGAGAAAGTTTTGTTTAATATTTTTTTTCGTTTTTAAAAACTCTTCGATAATAAAATCTCTTTTTGCAGGATCGCTAATTTTCAGTAGTGACATTTTTTTATTATAAGTATAATGTTTAAAACGTAACGTAAAACGTAAACGTAAAACATAACGTAAAACGACACGTTATGCATCGTAGTAATTAACGTAACATATGGAGTCTTTTTCGTTTATAGTAACTGGTGAATCGGAGTTGTTTTGTATTGTAATTATTATATCCTCTGCGTCCTCTAGGACAGTACCATCTTGAAGACTCAGTCTGAGTTGTTTCAACTTCTGTCTAAGAGAGACTAGACACATTCCACTGGTCATTCGGACTCCAAGGCCTACTTCTACTGTAATATTTGTCTTTGGTTCAATCGTTATCGCTTGCTGAGCAAAAATCTCATATCTGTCGCCTGCTCGTTGTCTTGCAGGAGCGTGAGTGACCACTTTAGGCATCCAAATTATCGGACTCACACGAGGCTTCCGTTTGGTGATAAATTTGTGTATTGGGTGACCGTATCCAGACATTTATATAAGTGGTTTTTTAAAGTAACATTCCAAGAATAGGAATATTTTTAAATGGTGAATTGGGACCAAGTATAAGACCTTCACCGCTGATATATCCTGCTCCTCTTTTCATAAACAGACCAGAACCCGATATCGAACTACCCTTTTTCCACGGAGATAGAAAAAGACCTTCCCCAGCAGGCACTATCTTACAGCATATTCCTCCTTTCTTAACGTACAGCACGCCAGATCCACTTATCGGGTGTGAGATCGAAGATCCACTTATCGGGTGTGAGATCGAAGATCCACTAATTTTATCGACAATTTTGGAACCAGCTGCAGAACCCAATCCTGTTAAGGCTCCTGTGGCTAAACTCGGAAGAACACTAGACAGAAGAAACTTTCCGGCTGTTGCTAAGAACGGTAGAATAGCGCCAATAAATCCGCCTTCGACTCTCGCATTGTCTTCTAATTGCTTTTTACCCATTTTAATTGTCACACCAGTTCCATTCTGATACGCTTTCGTTATCTTGTTAATTTGCCTCTGGTTTAGAGCTAACACATGCTCACCAGTTATGTCTCCATGAGAAAGTCTTATACTCACTCCAGTTCCTACTTGAACAGCTCGCTTAATCTTCTCTTTTTGCCCTTCAGAAATATTAACTTTGACCTTAGCGTAAGCGCTCATCTTATATTAAATATAAACTTTAAATTAAACCTCTCTTATGTGAAATCGTATCGACAATTCCTCACCTCTTAAATTAATTAGTTTTCCATTTTGGTCTATTAGTTTTGTTTCCATCGATGAAATAGAGTATAGCGTTATTGGAAGATACACGAGATTATGAGGAGATTCGATTATCTTGTAACCAGGCCCGACCGATGGAAAGAAAGAATAAATTATGTTCTCCGTAGTTCCGTTAGCATACGATGATCCTATTACATCACTCGTAACTCGTAAACTATTCACGCTGTTTATATCGACTATGTGCTCGGATTCGTTATATCCTTCGGAGTATACACGACTCTGAAATCCTAGAACGGTGCTAATTGAATTTGGTACTGTAAAATCAACTTTATAGTTCTCATCAATTTCCAAAACAGCCTTCAAAGTATTGTTATTTGGTTGCAACTTTATACATTGACCATGACCTTCTTCTTTTAGAATTCTCTGTATGTAATCGTTTAAGTCTTCGATTTCATAGCAACCGGTTGGAATGTCTAAATCTTCCCACGTTACACCGTTATCTGACGAATATACGAATTTATTATTTGTTTCGTCTATATTAGGAAAACTGTAGTAAGTTTCAAGATTAACAAGGGCCATTTCATACTTCTTACTTTTGTCCAGTTCGATTAGTGGATTAAATTTCGTTCGAATTCGTGTGCTCCTTTCGCTCAACAAAATGCAAAAGGATTCTTTAGCCTCTGTGTTGCGTGCAATCGTTTGAGTAGTAGATAAAATTTCGTCAAGAAGGGTTTCCATTTTAGATAGCTATTTTTAAACCTAGAATATAAAATCTTAAATTTTGTTATAATTTTATTATTGCTTTTATTTAATGTAAAATGTACCTAATCCACTTCTATACCTACCCTTATTTGTTTTGCTAGTCAAGTCAATAACCACAAAACCATGCGTTTCATCCCACGCAGTTTTGCATAGTTTTCGAAATTCTTCAATAGTCATATCATCTACGCCTATATGATCGCTGTATATATGATTAATATTCTTGAGGTCTTGAGGGAATAGACATATAAAGTTAGCATTCTCTCTTATAGTTTGTCTAGGCAGTTTGAAATAATTTTGTGCTAGGTAAAAGCAGTCTACATTACTATGCCTACCTCTTATATAATACGATTCGCATTTATTTTGTCGCTCTAACTGTAAATCATCAAAAATCATGAGATTCTTCTTATCTCGACTTAAGTCTCGTGGATCTGGAACATCTTCAGAGGTTTCAAAGAACTTGCATTCTATATCTGATTTTTTTGCCATGTTTTTAGACATCTCCTCGACTACGGCGGTCGGTGATACATTTAATTTCATTATTTCATCTCGATTATCAAAAAGTCTTATAATTGCTTCCTTTGGTAATTTCTCTTCGAATGCTTTCTTGAGTATCTTGTATTCTGATTGAAAAAGCGATTTTCCAAAGATTTGCAAGTTATCATAGTCTAACCAACCAGGTCTCAGTAATAAATTAAGTAGTAATATTGTCTTGCCGCATTGAGACTTACCGACGATCAAACTTCTGATGCTTCTTGGTAGGAGAGGACTGTTAAAGCGTTTACTTGATTCTTCATTCCACGATAGGTCTTGGACTTCCATTTTAATTATATTATATTAAAATGGAGCACAACTCGTATTGTGTAAAATGTAAGCGACAAACTGAATCTAAAGATGTTCAACGAGTCGTCAGTAAGAATGGTAGACCTATGATTAGAGGTATTTGCGTTGAATGTGGCGCTAGAAAAACTCAGTTTACTAAAATGTCCACTACTGTACAAGGAGGTGATTTGGTATCAGCTCTCAATTCTGCTACTTCTAACATTAAACTTCCATGGGCAAAGTACCCGGGTGAACTACATCTTCCAGGACATTCTTTCACGGGTCCAGGAACTCGATTGGATTTGCGATTGAATAGTGATGGAACACCAAAAGATTGGAGTAAACCAGTAGACAGAGTTGATGCAGCAGCCTATCGTCATGACCTGGCTTATGCTAAACATACTGATACAGCAGGGAGAAACGTCGCTGACAGAGCTATGATAGATGAATTAAATAATATACCTAATCCTTCGTTCCGCGAACGAATTGAACGATCTATAGTAAAACCAATATTATCGACGAAGACCCATTTTGGAATGGGGTTGAAAAAAAAGCTCTGAGATGGACAGACCAACTTGCTGACGAATTGCATAAACCTATAGTCAGGAAGTTCAGGAAGCGAGTTGTTTATGTTCAGGGAGTGGACAAAGTTTGGGCGGCTGACTTAATTGATATGCAGGCTTTTGCTAAATTTAATTCTGGTGTGAAATATTTGTTAAGCGTCATTGATATATTCTCCAAGTATGCATTTATTCAGCCGTTAAAAGATAAGCGCGGAGAATCTGTGGCAGATGCTTTCGTTAAAATATTTAATACGAGCAAAAGAAGGGGGGAAAAACTTTGGGTCGATAAGGGAACAGAATTCTATAATAAATAGGTAAAATCATTAGGTATGCAGTTGTACTCAACTGAGAATGAAGAGAAATCTTGTATCGTAGAAAGATTTAATAGAACAGTAAAAGAGAAAATGTTTAAATATTTTACAGCAAATTCAACTCAGAAATATATCGATGTTTTAGATAATATGGTTAATTTATACAACAACACAAGACATTCTTCCATTAAAATGACTCCTGTTAAAGCGAGTATCAAAGCAAACGAATGGGTTGTGTGGATGAATCTGTATGGTGATGCTGTACCTGAAACTATTAAACCTAAATTTTCAGTAGGAGATAAAGTAAGAATTTCTAAGAAGAAAAAGACATTTGAGAAAGGCTACACAAATCGTTGGACACAAGAAATTTTTACTATAACACAAATCCAATACACAGACCCTATAACCTATAAAATATCTGACTATCATGGAGAAGAAATAAAAGGGACATTTTATGAAGCTGAGTTACAATCGACAACGCAAGATACATTTAAAATAGAGAAGATTATAAGAAAAAAAGGAAATCGGTCTTTGGTTAAATGGTTAGGCTATGATGAGACCTTTAACTCATGGGTTAATAATAAAGACTTGATGTCATTGTGAATTTACTACTACTATTAGCAAATTGTTTCTACTACAGCCCTTGTGCAATCATTACTTCTCTATGAATAAGATCACGCTTTAATAACAAGTTCTACTGTTTATTCGGAGCCTGTTCTAAGAAGAAAAAGACATTCGAGAAAACAAAATTCTTGACTTTTTGGGACGGATGACTAAAAAAAATAAAAAAAAAAAATCTAGGGAAAAAAAAAACCTAAAAAAAAAAAAAAAAAAAAACCTAAAAAAAAAACCTAAAAAAAAAAAAAAAACCTAAAAAAAAACAAAAAAAAAAAAAAAAACCTAGAAAAAAAGTTAGAAAAAAACCTAGGAAAAAAGTTAGAAAAAAAACCTAGAAAAAAAGTTAGAAAAAAGTTAGAAAAAAAGTTAGAAAAAAAAATAGAAAAAAAATAGAAAAAAAACTTAGAAAAAAAGTTAGAAAAAAAGTTAGAAAAAAAACTTAGAAAAAAGTTAGAAAAAAAACTTAGAAAAAAAGTTAGAAAAAAGTTAGAAAAAAAAACTTAGAAAAAAAACTTGGAAAAAAAAGTTAGAATAAAAGGTAGAAAAAAAACTTAGAAAAAAGTGTGTGTGTGTGTGTGTGTGTGTGTGTGTGTATACATAAGTCTTGTAAACAGCGATTTTCATTTCACGTCTTCATAAACTTTTCTTCATCATGCAGCAGCGACAAGAATTTATCTTAGCGACAGAACCGGAAGTAGAACGACAAGATTTTTGGCCAAGGTCGATTTTTCCACAAATTGCACCGCGTACGATAAGATTTAATCTTATTGTACCACGTGCGAAGTGTCAACGATGTTATGGATCGGTTGCAACGATAAGGCCTTCTTGCATACAATAGCTTATACAAAAGACTAAGACTTTTAACTGGTTTGTAGCACTATTTTAGCTTAATTTATCGGCAATGGAAACACCCCCAGATTGCTCGTTTATTACCTCAAAACCTTTCCCTAGCTACTCGTTTTTTCTTCAATGGAAAACACCCCCAAAGGAGAAGAGGAGGAAATAATAAAAGACCTCTTGGTTGACAGTTCAGCGCGCTAACCACTGTACTACCGAGCACCCCCCCCCTCAGGAAATAATAAAAGACCCCCAAAGGGCAGTGGCCAATCCTCTCCCTCACCGTCTCATCATCCACTGACCGTGTACTCATCATAGCTGAGTCGGCTAGAGGAACAGAAATCTCGTTACAAATTTCTGCCCCGGCGGGGAATTGAACCCCCGACCTCTTGGTCGACAGTCCAGCGCGCTATCCACTGTACTACCGAGCACCCCCCTCAGGAAATAATAAAAGACCCCTAGAAAATTAAAAAGACTAAGAATTTAACTGGTTTAAACCCTATTTTAACTGGCTTTTTTCTTCAATGAAAAAATCCCAGAAAATCCTTTAGCACCAGTTAAACTCATTTATTAGCTAATTGTTTCTTCAATGTGAAACACCCCAAAGAATTAATTTCACATCTACTCTTCTTTGTGTGATTAACTCATTCGATCAGTCCCGCCGTAAAGTCTGGTTGCTTGCGTCTCTTGCATCCATGCTTCTATTTATTTATTCATCCGTCCATTCGTCCACCAGTTCATCCATCCATTCATCTGTCCATCCAGGGTGAGAATTGTGAGGGGGTGGGGTTCTGGGTTCAACCCTCTTAGTCTTTCTTAGGACCCCCATCGTAAAGCCCCAACGCCAGATAGATCAACGTCTGACCCCCTCAGTTATTCTTCGCCAATACTCGCACTGCGTCCATCCATCCATCCATTCATTCATCCATTCATTCATTCATCCATTCATCCATCCATTCATCCATCCATCCATCCATCCATCCATCCATCCATCCATCCATCCATCCATACATCTATTCATTCACCCATCCATTCATTCACCCGTCCATTCATCCACCTATACAGGTATATCCATCCATTCATCCACCCGTCCATTCATCCACCCATAAAATTCATTCATCCATCTATCCATTCATTCATCCATCCATTCATTCATCCATCTTCGGAAGGGTCCTTATGTGTATTTCTGTCTATCGAAGTATCATAATATTATATTCACCCCATCTGTTTAAATATATTGTCTTTCTTATTGCTACTTAGTCTAGGCTGTGACGATTTAGAGATTTTAGACAATAGGGCTTCTTTGACACAACGCTATGTATCACTGAATGATTTTGCCTCTTCTTCCATCTGCATAGTATTTATGTTGCGCTTTTTTTTATTTCAACATCGCATGGGATGTGGCTATTCACTAGATATTGTTGCATGTAGTCTACGCTATACATGTAGATGCAGGAGCAGTTAGATCTTACATGTAGTCTACATTTACTATTACTTTATACTTCTACGCAAGTTAGCTCGAGAATAGTCGGTAGGGTGAGTGCTAGTTGAAACCTGCAATAGAGTATAGGATTTGTTAAGCGGTATCCTGATTTGCAGAGATATTTGACAAACTGCATGGTGTTAACTGGTTTTAACTGGTTCGAAGGACAGACGAGTAAGGAAGGTAGTCTGAGAGAGCTGCTGTATAATGTAGGTTTTGACGAAACATGACTGATTGTTTCCCATTACTTTGTAGCGTGTTGTCTATGGGTTTTCTTCTCACTTGTAGTTATCGCAGAATGTTCGAACAAAACTTTATTTAATTGGACAGAAGTTTACTAAAACTTCGTACAAAAACATCAGAGTTCCGATTCAGTCATGTTTCGTCAATTGTTTCAGTTGTAAAACTTTTAGAATCCCGAACTGCGTGAACAACTTTTCTGAGCGCGAGTTGTAAGGGGAACCAGCTATTAGGCTACTCTGACAATTCTTTTCCGCAAAATAAAAATTCTGTGAAGTCGAGAGTTATAGTTAGATGCCCATACTATACTACAATATTATAAGGTATGTATAATTGTATATGGATAAATCATATAGTAGTACAAAGTGAGCAGAATGTTTCGAGGCAGTAGGTAAGATATTCTGGTTAGTATTCCTATATTTTCAGCTATAATTTTAGTGGAATGTGTTCGTTCCAGGTTAAATGTTTTTCGTCCACGTATATAGACTCCAATAGCTAGATAGGCCTAATTATATACGAATAAGCATTTAAATTTTAATTTCGACTTTAATTAATCGTTTTCAAAATGATTCACATAAGTAATTTTTAGTAAACAAAAGTGTTCCATTCACTGAAGTTAATCATAACTAGAAACATACATCTTGTTAAAAGTACTCCGTGCTCAATAATTAATCATAATCAAGCCTCGCCCAGAGAAACAGACAGCCATTTAGCGTTATTTTCAGCGGCCCCAGATAGTCTACTATAGGTCCATGCCCTTCCGTCCGGATTTGTCGTCGTCAGGGTGACCTTGACCTTGGGTGCAGCTGACCTCTAGCTTTCGACTGTCTCCGTCACCTCAACCGTCTCGACTCCGTTCTCATCTATGGTCGTTTTTGTTATCTTTGTTGTGGTAACACCGTTGACTGTCGAGGTGTTCTTTTTCGTCGACGTGCTGACGATTTGAGCCTGGTGCTGGTGTGAATCTACGGATAAAATCTCATGGATAGGACCACTAATGTTAAACGCAAAATTATGGCTTAATTTTTCCAATTAAATGTTCACAACTTCAGGTTATCATTGTTCGCTCGATTGCGCCATTCAACATCACGAAACAGGTTTTAAAAAATGAATTGAAAAGAGTTAAGAAAATGAATGGAAAATAGATAAGAAAATAAATGCAAAACAGGTAAGAAATTAATTTTTAAAAACAGGGTAAGTAGCCTAAATGAATGAATGACAGGTCAAAAGATAATTGAAAACAGGTAAGCAAATGAATGAAAACAGGTAAGAAAATTAATAACTAAAAGTCAACAACTCATCAATGAATTATTTAATCTCTACAACCCGTCTGACGACGATGATGACGACTATTACGATTACTATTGCGATTACTATGACAACGACGAAAATGACGACGACAGTGAAGATATTATATGTACATGCATATGTAAAAAGCAACTGCTATAGCACCCCTTCACTATGTATACTCAGAGCGTTCCCGACTGTATACAGCGCGGACACTGAATCGGAGTTTCACGCCAAAGCGCATAAGCAATAACTGCAAGTGAAGGACTTGCTCACTTCTCAGAGTCCGTATACGCGGTGGCTTGTTGTGGATTCGAACCCGCAGCCTTTATGCTGCAAAGCACCGAACATTTCCCTACACCACCGCGCCTCAAGATGATGGTGTCAATCAAATTTCTTCATGCAGAGACAAAGCGACAGCAAACAATTGTTCTCCAAGAGCTGGAAACAACCTCTCATAAATTTACAGTGCTGTAACTAGAATTTTTCGTTTCGGAGGGGGGGAGGAGACTTAAGCCTTGAGCATGACGAGTGCGGTAGCAGAAGTCTATAGTGGTCCGGGGGCTGTACAACGGCTTGATTTATTTTGGGGGCCTCAGCTTCGTTTGGGGAGACTTAAGCCAGCCCCCAAGCCCAACACTAGTTACGTCCCTGTTCATTTGCAATTCAACAATTTGCTCAGATAATCTTTTATCGATCAGTGAAAGAGAACAACTTCTATGCAACTTACAATTTAAGCATGCTTAGTTGTGTACAGATAATTATTTAGTTACCTGTGCGCTGATGATGCCTCTCGTCCCTGCTTGTCGGAGTAAATGTAGGTATTCTCCCATCCCTCGGAGGGAAAACATTGTTGGCGTCATCATTGTTGTAGTTTCCAGGTGGATAGAAATCTGCCACAATCATCCAATCTCCATCCTTAGTCTGCGATCGTGCAATTCCCAGTTCCTTGCTGTCCTTCCAGACGACCTGCGTAAAGTGACCTACATGGAAAAGACAGCCACAATTTGAGAGTTAACGTATATCCTACATCGGGTTAAATTTATTCATGGTCGTTTGACTTAGGCTACAATCGTTTTTAAAAATTCTTATCTAAAATTCATTATTTTGGCAGCGATTCATCCAGCAATGAAATTCTCTCTCTATTCTTACGTTCGTTCGTTTATTCTTACGACCTTAAGTCTATCAGTCTTATTTAAGTTCTACAAAAACCTAATTTCGACTACAATATTTTCATACAACAGCCATTCGCGCAGTTTATATGGTCGCTGCGGCTGAATCGAATGAATTCAACGTTGAATTTGTGTAATGTTGGTTGGGATATGAATGTACGTAGCTTAGGTCAATAGGCTACATGTAGTTTGAACACTTTAACGAACAACGAACCTGTAAGCCTACATAAAGTTAGGCCTACTTGGAATCTAACGGGCCTAGGCCTATAGCTGGTCGTTGAAATGCCAAAGCGCCAGCTGGTTGCGATGGAGTCATTGAAGAAATGAGATATCATTATTGTAAAGAAGATTATTCAAAATTCCAAAGAACTTTTTGCAAGTCATAAGGCACTAAAAGGCAGGTAAAGAGTAAAATAGCCAGGTGAAATGGCCTGCCGAGTCCCATGGACCTATTAAGGTGTCGCCTCTCTGCTGCCTACGGGCCGATAAAATTAAACAAATCTCTTTCTCACCTACAACAGCATTTCCTCGTCCGCGCCTAGCCATGAAATCGTAGTCCTTTATTTCGCTGTACCATAGTTCGGCAATTGTGGGTCCTAATAAACATTTAATTAGCAATTATTAGCAGGACTTCTTTTAATGAATTTTATAACTGCACAACTCCTTTCTTTTCCCTATCATCCATGGTAAATTACTTACAATCGGACCACAATTACCTTTTTTGTTAGTTTTAACTGTACAGAAGTGCTTTTACAACTGTACATTTTGTGTACAACTGCACGTTTAAAAAGGCCCTGCTTATTAGCCCCCAGTTTGGTCATGATGTGATTACTCGCTGCGTAAAATCCACTGCAGTTTCCCTAACCATCTAACAGAGAATCGTCCCCATCTCCCACCAATTTTGATCACAATTAACAATTTAATTTCCTCGAAAATAATTGAGGTCTCATTCGAAGCCACCATCCACACATGCCTTGGACATTTTAAGATAGCGGCGCTATATAACTTGTTGGGTCGTGATTATATTGATGACTTACATGCATCTTTTTGTTCTACGAAATCCCAGCTGTGCTTTCTAGCTCAATTCGTGACTGTTTTATAGCGTTTTAAAACTGCCTCTCAGACTCGTGTAGCATAACATCACGAGTCTTGGATTAATCGTAACCACCCTAGTGTTCATGCAGTTGGCTGATGCCCTGCATATTGACCGTATCTATAGATTTATATACATGTATTATATATCTATAGATTTATATATATATAACAATAGATTTATATATATTTATTTATTTATATCTATGGATATATATATATATATACCTATAGATTTATATATCTATAGATTTATATATATTTATTTATCTCTATAGATTTATATAGCGCCTCTCGCAGATTTACTATATTCAGAAGCGGCCTCAGCATTGAAACTCCGAGGAAAATAAATGAGTTTAAAGAATGATGAGGAAAGCCAGTAGATAGTATTGCTCAGCGCTTCGGCGTGAAACTCCTATGCAGTGTCCGCGCTGTTGTCCGGAGCGCTTCTGAGTAGAGACCTTGAAGGGGCGCTAGAGTAGAGTAGAGACCTTGAAGGAGCTCTAGATCAAATGCGACAATAAATAAAATAACATTTAAAATAACTGCTTCGCGCATAGTCCAAGAGATATTTAGATAGTATTTCCAACTGCCCTTTGGAGACTAGAAAAGGATTTCATAGTTATGCGCGCAGTGAGTGGAAGTCAATGCAAAACTTCAGGCATAATTATGCCTTAAACTTATTTATTTTGTTTATTTATTCATCTATTTCTAAAGCGCCCCTTCAAGCCTTCTACTCAAAGGCGATCCCGACTACAGCGCGGACACATCCTTGGAGTTTCACGCCGAAGCCATTGCGAGCGAAGGACTATACGTAGGTCCCTACGCGGCGGCTTGAGGTGGATTTGAGCCTAGAACCCTCCGGCCTCAAAGCACCGACGCCACCACTACACCAATATACATACACAGACCTGCGCAAAGCGAGGGAGACTGGCGGAAGTTTAGATATAGGATTGGTTTTGTGATCTGACAAATTAAATTGACCGTTTCTGATCTCACCCGTAATCTCATCTTGACTTCTCCTCGACAGATACGCGATATTCTCGCCCAGTTGTGTGCCCCTGTATTCTGGGTCTGGATTGTGCTCTAAGGTATTTCCACGCGCTATATGATCAGCCCATTTCCTGGCGACGGCCTCGATTTCCCGATTGTAGGTCAGAGGTTTCACCTGGTGATTCGCGCGATATTTGTTGATTGCAGACAGGCAGTCTTCGGCGAATTTCCTCTCGTCTGACATTTTTCTCTCGATCTAAATATTATTCTACTTATATATATATATATATATATATATATATATATATATAATATTGTTTAATAAAAAAAACAGGTGACAAACCGCACATCGGCACATTGGTACACATAAGAAACTGGTAGACCTAATGATAATGATATCTTTAGTACCGAACTCAGTGATATTTATATTTTAGTTCTGTGATTAATTTCACTTCTTGTTCTTATTCACTTCTGTCGGGTCCATTTTACTTCTCCTTCTACTTCTTAAACAATTTTACTTCTAGTTCTTATTCACTTCATTCTGTCGGGTCCATTTTACTTCTTCTACTTCTCCAATAATTTTACTTCTGCTTCTGGCTTTTCACAATTTGCGTCTTTTTGTACTCATCGCTTACTCTTACCTTCAACGCTTTCACGCCACATACATTTGTCAATGTAAGGTTTTCAATTAGTTTTAATTATACAAAAAAATAGATAATTGCAAAAGAACGATATAAACATTGCTGAAATTCACTTTAGACAAACTCATTTCGAAATAAATATAAAAAGGAACAACCTGTCACGCTTTGAAAATATCGCAACTCGCAAGAAAGGAAAGAGTTCACGAGATTGACTGCGAGATTCTCGTTATTTGAAGAAGTGTGCGTCATGCGCGAGTGAGTGACGTAGGCTACATGTTAAACATAATTATTGTAGCGCCTTGATACTTATCATTCATAAATTTTTTGAAGTTTCTTGATTTTCGTTCTTAAAATAGTTTTACTTCTTAATCTTATTCACTTCTGAAGGTATCAATTTTACTTCTTATTCTATTCTCGTTCTAACAATAATTTTTATTCTACTTCTACTTCTACTGAACGAAAATCAAATAGTTATAATTCTTATTCCACTTCTTATTCACGAAAATATCCCTGGTAGGCCTACCGGTCATTCGATTAACTAAGTGCAAAGATGAGGGTTGATCTTTCTTCGCGTCTGTATAATATTCGTGGGATAAACTTGTCTCTTGCTGGTTTAATTGTCAACCAGACGGACACACTTCTATCACTAGGCCTATAGGCCTAAGGATTTTTCCAGCCATTAGGCCTACTTTGTTAGACGGACAATGTCTTGGTTTTAACTAAAGAGAAGTTTCAAACATGCGGAACGGTGTATGAAATCATTGAAATGAATACTGCCGCTAAGTAGCCTAGGTCTAAATGCATGACATCTAGAAGATAACTAGCCTAGTAGGACTGTAGGCCTATATATTATAGTGCAGTAGGGCCTACTATAGGCCTTTGTACATTATCTTAGTGTGTGTATGCTAAAGGTTAGTTTCTATTATAGGCTATAATGAACGAAGAGATGCGTGTTTGTCATCGTTGTAAGCAGGGCTATTAAATTTTTTTTAACTGCACAACTCCTTCTTGTCCTTTTTATCGTCCATGGTAAATTACTCCCAATCGGAGGACAATGATCATTTTTGCTAGTTTTAACTGTACAGAAGTGCTTCTACAACTGCACACATCCATTTAGAACTGCACATTTTGTGTACAACTGCACGTTAAAAAAGCCCTGGTTGTAAGGTAGCTCAAAATTGTGCGGTCGTAGTCTCGGGTCGTATAGAGACGTTTGATGATGGGTGGGAATAGTCCACTAATGACATGAATGTGGCTCCTGCGATCGTGGCGCTATAGAAATAAAGATGCAGTGATGCGCCGCTAAAGATTATGTTCTGAATCTCCTAAGACGATAATTCCATGTTTTGCAAACAATTATTATTTTGTCTATGTGCCTTCATAAAATAATGCAATTTATTGAATTATTTTCTTTTGTAAGCAAGATGCAAAAAATTTCTCGAACCAAATAAACGTAAAAACTGGAGACAACAATTTATGTGTTGAGTTTCCAGTCCTGTGAATAAACTGCGATTGCTGCTGTGAGCAATAATAATAATTACATAAGTAGAAATGTATAACTCACTTTGCACACGCGAGACAGCGAATGAGACTTTGTCTTCTCCTTTGCAGAGTCTGAATCTTCGGCTGCAGAACCTTGTCTCGTTCGATCTCATGCTTCGCAGTTTTTATTTATAGAGAAATCAAGAACAGCAGCGACAAAAGGCGACAAACTCGGATTGGTCGAGTTGACACTGAATGAACTGTGACGTACTTTGTTCTCCCTCTCTCCTTCCCTCCCTCCCTCTCTCTATCACTCAATGACTCCGTAAATCTATCTCGCTGTCACCCGCCCACGCATGCACTCTTTCTTTCACTATCTCGGTCTTCTCGTTATCTCTCATTCCCTTCCCTTCTCTCTTTCTCTTTCTTTTAATCTCTTTTTTCTTTCTCTTTTTCTTTCTCTTTCTCTTTCTTAAATTTCACTCTTTCGATTGTCTCTCTGCTATTTCTCCTTTCGGTTAGGCTATGTTAAACGCATATATCAAATTAAACAATTGCTATCTATGTATAATTACTAATTCTAGGTAAGATTTAGGCTATACAATTTAAATGGCTAGTTTGGGTAGTGTGTGGCAAAATATAAAAATGAGATGCATAAACATCAAAGTCTGGGGACAAGCGCAGTGAAGTGATTTGAAGGTTACCATGCCAACCCAAGGACGCTTTAGCCTATCCACGACGTGCGCAACTTGAAACGAATGCCGTGACGAAAGTAACTGACGTAGGCCTACATAAGCGAAAGAGACGTTAACGAAGCGACTCTCAACTGATCAAACTGAATAATTATGGTAGATTGATTCGCAAGGGCGGTCAATCGAAAGTTGCAATTAATCCAGAGTAGAGACGAAAGGTAATTGATTTGATCGGACTGTATAAAGTGTATATCTCCACGACCGACCCCTCCTCAGTAGCTGTTCCGCCCCCATGGCAACTCGACCCGGACCACCATGGACTACTCTTACGGACAACCCCGTTGACTCGACGCAGCGCTCGTGAATAAGCTGGTGCCCACGTTTGGCTTTCGAGTAGCGCTTACGATTACGATTACGACTTTTTTCTTAGCCAGCTGGACAATATTTATTGCTTTCGCTCTGCTGTGAAGTTTCATGGATCCTTTTGCATCCTTTTGAAAGCGCTTTCGTACGACTGTTCGTTTAATTGGTGTTGTCCTTAAGTTCAGCATAACTATCTCTGGTTTCTGCGTGATTTCATAAACAGGCTTCCTGTTAAGCAGCGCATTCACTGTAGGGTCTACTCTATCGCTTGACAACAAGTCTGACATTAACCGTGTTTCTTGAATAGTTGACTGTCTTGATCAATAAATGAACTATGTTTATTCACCATAACCATAACCATTGATTTTATTTAAACCCATGTAACAGTATTGATATCGAAACAACAAGTGCAATGGAAAATACACTAACTAAGCTTACTAGAGATCAAAAGACATGACGCTAATTAAGGTAACTGTGGGGAATAAGGCCCACCTAAGAAATTTTGCTTAATAACTATTACTGGTATGCACCTGTAGCTTTGCAAAACAGCTATATGAGGAGTGTGTGGATGCAGTTACATAATGAATTAATTATTTTGATAAAATAAATTGTCGTATAAGAGAAATTGTTTTAAAATTAAAGGTCATGATGTGGGCCTTATTACCCAACACGTCGGGTAATAAGGCCCATCTAACAAACTATCTTATTTTGTTGTCTAAACGTTTGCTTTACAATTCAAACATCATATTTGAGCTCGTATTTAAACTAACCAAACATATCAAATGGATGGATAGATATCAATTATTTATAATTGCCTGAAATAAAGAAATATGATGAAAATGTACAACCAGCTCGACCAACCCCACCCCATTTCACTCCACCCCACCTAATCCCACCTACCCCACCCCTCGCATCTATTCACAAGCAAATATAGCAAAAAATGTGTTAAAACAGCTTCAAGAACTCCTATCCAATACTAAATCATGAACAATTAAATATGTACCACAGTACCGGAGTTGTGGGTAATAAGGCCCATTGGCCTGAAGATAGGGCCTTATTACCCACAAAAAGGTGGGCCTTGTTACCCTCAACCTCACACCATGGATTCCAAGACCAAAATCTGGGTAATTCCTAAGTGCAGACTCTATTTTTCAGCCTATATCGTCTTTCTAATATCCTCTCTTAGCGTATATTATTATAGAAACATGCATGAACTACCCGGATTGAGGATTAATTAAGAAAGTTATAAATACGAAAATAGATAATCGCCAAATAATTGATCGCACAAATATTATCATCTGCATAATAATCAAACAAGTCGCCAAAAAGAAAACTCATCGGTAACTAGAGTAGTTCACAGATGAAACTCGGTCAACAAAATTAAATTATAGCGACACCTGACGAATACTTTCGGAGATATTTCTTATTTTATCTGGTGGGCCTTATTTCCACCCGGGCATTATTACCCAGAGGTACCTTAATTAAAGAACCTGTGTTCCGCCAGCGGGCCGCCTGTAACAACGAAATAAATTTTGGCAGGCGCAGTATCGAAAGTTTCGAAACATTGCATAAGTGTGCATTAAAATAGCTGTGACTAAGTTTAATCTAAATAACGAGCACTAGACCCCCGGAGTGATTTGATGAGATCGAACGAAGTCTAATCTTAAAAGAGCGATATAATTTTTATGAGTTATTACGTATGGTGAGAGGTCTAACGTACCATATGCGGGGCCAGTGCACTTTAACGAGAACATTCTGGAATTAGTCCCATCAAAAGATACTCTTAAATTCGTAGCAGAACGCACATGATAGAGGTTTAGAATGGACGTAGCAGTGAAATAGTTATTGAAGACCCTAGGTTATTGATTATGAAATTATTTAAACATAAATTCGCAAGTTGCAATTTTCTAATCTGCAGTTCATAATAAATTATTAAGAATATTGCGTCGGTAGACATCGGTTGCTGGGTGCCGGTGTCAAGAAATAGAGTATCCACGTAATAATCGTATCCCCTTTGCAAAAATAAAGTAGCTTAAGTAGGCCTAGGCCTATTCGGCCGGATGAACCTGAGCGGCAGAGACTATCCCCATCGTGCGAAAGTATCCCTCACGAGGGGTGCGAAATAATTTTTTATCCCTCTTCCAAAAGTAGGCTATCCCCTGCAACTTTATTACAAATGGTGCAGCTTTAGACAATTTAGGCTATAGCTCTGACAGTGGTCAGAAGTTTAAAAAAAGGCTAAATATAATGAACCTATCTGTCTGTCTGACTGTCTGCCAATCTGTCTGTCTGTATCTCTGTTAACTCAGACAAGACAATACGGTATCCTGCTTTTGTGGTGCTAGGAGCAGTGGCGCAACCAGGGGTACTGGGGTTTAAAAAGTTGACCCACACAATTTTTCCAAATCCGTTGAACATTGGCATATAATTAAGCTTATTAAAAGGGCCTGCATCACGACCAAAGCGTAAACGCTGTCTGCTAAATGATTTGGATCATTCGGTAACTATGCGCATTAAAGCGCCGCCACAAAATCGTGGTTACTTGGACTAGATAGGCTACCCAAGTGCAAACTGTCTTTGAGGAGCAGCTCAGAAAGTTTGTGGCCGCGCAAAGCGTGCCTTGAATAATATCAAGAATGCTGCATTCAAGAATGCTGATTTAAATGCTAAATAATTCGAACAATGGACGGTTTTCAAGTGATTTTGGGGGCTTGGCGTGAATTTTAAAGCGCCGCCACAAAATCGTAATTACTGGGACTGGATGCCCAAGAGCACACTGTTTCAGAGGAGCAGCTCAGAAATTTTGTGGCCGCGCAAAGTGTGACTTGAATAAGATCAAGAATGCTGCAATCCTAACTGATTTCAATGCTATGTAATTCGAACGATGGACGCTTTTCGAGTGAATTTGGAAGCTTGGCGTGACTTTTAAAGCGCCGCCACAAAATCGTGATTACTTGGACTGGATACCCAAGAGCACACTGTGTTTGAGGAGCAGCTCAGAAATTTTGTGGCCGCGCAAAGTGTGACTTGAATAAGATCAAGAATGTTGCAATCCTATAACTGATTTCAATGCTTTGTAATTCGAACGATGGACAGTTTTCGAGTGATTTTGGAAGCTTGGCGTGACTTTTAAAGCGCCGCCACAACATCGTGATTACCTGGACTGGATGCCCAAGAGCACACTGTGTTTGAGGAACAGCTCAGAAATTTTGTGGCCTCGCAAAGTGTTCCTTGAATAAGATCAAGAATGCTGCAATCCTAACTGATTTCAATGCTATGTAATTCGAACGATGGACGCTTTTCGAGTAAATTTGGAAGCTTGGCGTGACTTTTAAAGCGCCGCCACAAAATCGCGATTACTTGGACTGGATACCCAAGAGCACACTGTGTTTGAGGAGCAGCTCAGAAATTTTGTGGCCACGCAAAGTGTTCCTTGAATAAGATCAAGAATGCTGCAATCCTAACTGATTTCAATGCTATGTAATTCGAACGATAGACAGTTTTCGAATGATTTTGGAGACTTGGCGTGACTTTTAAAGCGCGGCCACAAAATCGTGATTACTTGGACTGGATACCCAGGAGCACACTGTGTTTGAGGAGCAGCTCAGAAATTTTGTGGCCACGCAAAGTGTTCCTTGAATAAGATCAAGAATGCGGCAATCCTATCTGATTTCAATGCTATGTAATTCGAACGATGGAAGTTTTTGAGTGATTTTGGACGCTTGGCGTGACTTTTAAAGCGCCGCCACAAAATCGTGATTAAGCTTACTTGGACTGGATACCCAATTAAGAGCACCCTGTGTTTGAGGAGCAGCTCAGAAATTTTGTGGCCGCGCAAAGTGTTCCTTGAATAAGATCAAGAATGCTGCAATCCTAACTGATTTCAATGCTATGTAATTCGAACGATAGACAGTTTTCGAATGATTTTGGAGACTTGGCGTGACTTTTAAAGCGCTGCCACAAAATCGTGATTACTTGGACTGGATACCCAGGAGCACACTGTGTTTGAGGAGCAGCTCAGAAATTTGGTGGCCGCGCAAAGTGTTCCTTGAATAAGATCAAGAATGCTGCAATCCTATCTGATTTCAATGCTATGTAATTCGAACGATGGACAGTTTGCGAGTGATTTTGGACGCTTGGCGTGACTTTTAAAGCGCCGCCACAAAATCGTGATTACTTGGACTGGATACCCAGGAGCACACTGTGTTTGAGGAGCAGCTCAGAAATTTTGTGGCCACGCAAAGTGTTCCTTGAATAAGATCAAGAATGCTGCAATCCTAACTGATTTCAATGCTATGTAATTCGAACGATGGACAGTTTTCGAATGATTTTGGAGACTTGGCGTGACTTTTAAAGCGCTGCCACAAAATCGTGATTACTTGGACTGGATACCCAGGAGCACACTGTGTTTCAGAGGAGCAGCTCAGAAATTTTGTGGCCGCGCAAAGTGTGACTTGAATAAGATCAAGAATGCTGCAATCCTAACTGATTTCAATGCTATGTAATTCGAACGATGGACGCTTTTCGAGTGAATTTGGAAGCTTGGCGTGACTTTTAAAGCGCCGCCACAAAATCGTGATTACTTGGACTGGATACCCAAGAGCACACTGTGTTTGAGGAGCAGCTCAGAAATTTTGTGGCCGCGCAAAGTGTGACTTGAATAAGATCAAGAATGTTGCAATCCTAAAACTGATTTCAATGCTTTGTAATTCGAACGATGGACAGTTTTCGAGTGATTTTGGAAGCTTGGCGTGACTTTTAAAGCGCCGCCACAACATCGTGATTACCTGGACTGGATGCCCAAGAGCACACTGTGTTTGAGGAACAGCTCAGAAATTTTGTGGCCTCGCAAAGTGTTCCTTGAATAAGATCAAGAATGCTGCAATCCTAACTGATTTCAATGCTATGTAATTCGAACGATGGACGCTTTTCGAGTAAATTTGGAAGCTTGGCGTGACTTTTAAAGCGCCGCCACAAAATCGCGATTACTTGGACTGGATACCCAAGAGCACACTGTGTTTGAGGAGCAGCTCAGGAATTTTGTGGCCACGCAAAGTGTTCCTTGAATAAGATCAAGAATGCTGCAATCCTAACTGATTTCAATGCTATGTAATTCGAACGATAGACAGTTTTCGAATGATTTTGGAGACTTGGCGTGACTTTTAAAGCGCTGCCACAAAATCGTGATTACTTGGACTGGATACCCAGGAGCACACTGTGTTTGAGGAGCAGCTCAGAAATTTTGTGGCCGCGCAAAGTGTTCCTTGAATAAGATCAAGAATGCTGCAATCCTATCTGATTTCAATGCTATGTAATTCGAACGATGGACAGTTTTTGAGTGATTTTGGACGCTTGGCGTGACTTTTAAAGCGCCGCCACAAAATCGTGATTAAGCTTACTTGGACTGGATACCCAATTAAGAGCACCCTGTGTTTGAGGAGCAGCTCAGAAATTTTGTGGCCGCGCAAAGTGTTCCTTGAATAAGATCAAGAATGCTGCAATCCTAACTGATTTCAATGCTATGTAATTCAAACGATGGACAGTTTTCGAATGATTTTGGAGACTTGGCGTGACTTTTAAAGCGCTGCCACAAAATCGTGATTACTTGGACTGGATACCCAGGAGCACACTATGTTTGAGGAGCAGCTCAGAAATTTGGTGGCCGCGCAAAGTGTTCCTTGAATAAGATCAAGAATGCTGCAATCCTAACTGATTTCAATGCTATGTAATTCGAACGATGGACAGTTTGCGAGTGATTTTGGACGCTTGGCGTGACTTTTAAAGCGCCGCCACAAAATCGTGATTACTTGGACTGGATACCCAGGAGCACACTGTGTTTGAGGAGCAGCTCAGAAATTTTGTGGCCTCGCAAAGTGTTCCTTGAATAAGATCAAGAATGCTGCAATCCTAACTGATTTCA
Organism: Lumbricus rubellus; assembly: GCA_945859605.1. Lineage (NCBI taxonomy): Eukaryota > Metazoa > Annelida > Clitellata > Crassiclitellata > Lumbricidae > Lumbricus > Lumbricus rubellus. The sequence goes on from OX243817.1 coordinate 24,468,299, forward strand.
ATGCTATGTAATTCGAACGATGGACGCTTTTCGAGTGAATTTGGAAGCTTGGCGTGACTTTTAAGGCGCCGCCACAAAATCGCGATTACTTGGACTGGATACCCAAGAGCACACTGTGTTTGAGGAGCAGCTCAGAAATTTTGTGGCCGCGCAAAGTGTTCCTTGAATAAGATCAAGAATGCTGCAATCCTAACTGATTTCAATGCTATGTAATTCGAACGATGGACAGTTTTCGAATGATTTTGGAGACTTGGCGTGACTTTTAAAGCGCTGCCACAAAATCGTGATTACTTGGACTGGATACCCAGGAGCACACTGTGTTTGAGGAGCAGCTCAGAAATTTTGTGGCCGCGCAAAGTGTTCCTTGAATAAGATCAAGAATGCTGCAATCCTATCTGATTTCAATGCTATGTAATTCAAACGATGGACAGTTTTCGAGTGATTTTTGACGCTTGGCGTGACTTTTAAAGCGCCGCCACAAAATCGTGATTACTTGGACTGGATACCCAGGAGCACACTGTGTTAGAGGAGCAGCTCAAACATTTTGTGGCCGCGCAAAGTGTTCCTTGAATAAGATCAAGAATGCTGCAATCCTAACGGATTTCAATGCTATGTAATTCGAACGATAGACAGTTTTCGAATGATTTTGGAGACTTGGCGTGACTTTTAAAGCGCTGCCACAAAATCGTGATTACTTGGACTGGATACCCAGGAGCACACTGTGTTTGAGGAGCAGCTCAAACATTTTGTGGCCGCGCAAAGTGTTCCTTGAATAAGATCAAGAATGCTGCAATCCTAACGGATTTCAATGCTATGTAATTCGAACGATGGACGCTTTTCGAGTGAATTTGGAAGCTTGGCGTGACTTTTAAAGCGCCGCCACAAAATCGCGATTACTTGGACTGGATACCCAAGAGCACACTGTGTTTGAGGAGCAGCTCAGAAATTTTGTGGCCGCGCAAAGTGTTCCTTGAATAAGATCAAGAATGCTGCAATCCTAACTGATTTCAATGCTATGTAATTCGAACGATGGACAGTTTTCGAGTGATTTTGGACGCTTGGCGTGACTTTTAAAGCGCCGCCACAAAATCGTGATTACTTGGACTGGATACCCAGGAGCACACTGTGTTTGAGGAACAGCTCAGAAATTTTGTGGCCTCGCAAAGTGTTCCTTGAATAAGATCAAGAATGCTGCAATCCTAACTGATTTCAATGCTATGTAATTCGAACGATAGACAGTTTTCGAGTGATTTTGGAAGCTTGGCGTGACTTTTAAAGCGCCGCCACAAAATCGTGATTACTTGGACTGGATACCCAGGAGCACACTGTGTTTGAGGAACAGCTCAGAAATTTTGTGGCCGCGCAAAGTGTTCCTTGAATAAGATCAAGAATGCTGCAATCCTAACTGATTTCAATGCTATGTAATTCGAACGATGGACAGTTTTCGAGTGATTTTGGACGCTTGGCGTGACTTTTAAAGCGCCGCCACAAAATCGTGATTACTTGGACTGGATACCCAGGAGCACACTGTGTTTGAGGAGCAGCTCAAAAATTTTGTGGCCGCGCAAAGTGTTTCTTGAATAAGATCAAGAATGCTGCAATCCTAACTGATTTCAATGCTATGTAATTCGAACGATAGACAGTTTTCGAATGATTTTGGAGACTTGGCGTGACTTTTAAAGCGCTGCCACAAAATCGTGATTACTTGGACTGGATACCCAGGAGCACACTGTGTTTGAGGAGCAGCTCAGAAATTTTGTGGCCTCGCAAAGTGTTCCTTGAATAAGATCAAGAAGGCTGCAATCCTAACTGATTTCATTGCTATGTAATTCGAACGATGGACGCTTTTCGAGTGAATTTGGAAGCTTGGCGTGACTTTTAAAGCGCCGCCACAAAATCGCGATTACTTGGACTGGATACCCAAGAGCACACTGTGTTTGAGGAGCAGCTCAGAAATTTTGTGGCCGCGCAAAGTGTTCCTTGAATAAGATCAAGAATGCTGCAATCCTAACTGATTTCAATGCTATGTAATTCGAACGATGGACAGTTTTCGAGTGATTTTGGACGCTTGGCGTGACTTTTAAAGCGCCGCCACAAAATCGTGATTACTTGGACTGGATACCCAGGAGCACACTGTGTTTGAGGAGCAGCTCAGAAATTTTGTGGCCTCGCAAAGTGTTCCTTGAATAAGATCAAGAATGCTGCAATCCTAACTGATTTCAATGCTATGTAATTCGAACGATAGACAGTTTTCGAATGATTTTGGAGACTTGGCGTGAATTTTAAAGCGCCGCCACAAAATCGTGATTACTTGGACTGGATACCCAGGAGAACACTGTGTTTGAGGAGCAGCTCAGAAATTTTGTGGCCGCGCAAAGTGTTCCTTGAATAAGATCAAGAATGCTGCAATCCTAACTGATTTCAATGCTATGTAATTCGAACGATGGACAGTTTTCGAGTGATTTTGGAAGCTTGGCGTGACTTCTGACGGTCTACAACGGAACGCAACAATCCAACTCTTCAACTGTAGTGAATATGCTTGTCGCCTTGCAGCCAGAGGGTTGCAGGTTCGAGTCCACCTCAAGTCGCCGCGTAGGGACCTTGATCAAATCCTTCACTCCCAATTGCTCAGCGCTTCGGCGTTAAACTCCGATGCAGTGTCCGCTCATTAGTCGGGAGCAGGGAGATTGAAGGGGCGCTACAACAAGTGCACATACATACAAACAAATAAAAAGTCATCTGAGGACAGCTATGTCAGCCACACGATTGCAAAGTCTACTACGAATAGCTGCTAACAATGTCGAAGCATCGGCTAAATGGACAAATGCTTCAAGGGCAATTTACAAAGACTGATGGGTCGCAAAGGTTTGTCAGTCACTCATTCAATTGAGTAAAGCGGGGAGGAGACCTGACCGACGACTCCAATTGGAGCGTAGACTCGGAACCGACAAGGGCTGGCGAATCAAAGTCCACCGTGCCCACCTTCTCGTGGTGCGACCTGTTAGTAACCTTTCCGTATGGAAGGGTGAACGAACGGGCACGGATGGCAAACGGGGGGAAGGCAATGGCAAACCACCCCTTATCTTCTGCCAAGAAAAAAGTCATGGTGTATTCAAGGAATAAATCAACGATAGTCACCAAAGGTGAGACCCTCAGGCCTGAGGGTGACTTAATGGCTACTGGGGATGAGCACAGTGTCGAGTCGGGTGATTCAGGTTCTAATGAAGCCACAGGACCAAAGCCGAAAGGACGTCCAGCGGCGGATATGACCAGGAAGCAAAGACTTGACATGAGCTGTAAAAAAGCTATGAAAGTCGGATCATGGAACGTCAGAAGCATGCAGAGTGGGAAGATGGACATCATCCAAAGAGAGATGGCAAGGATGGATATAGCGATACTGGGATTATGTGAGACAAGATAGAAGGGAAAAGGACATTTTAGTTGGAACGGTTTTAAGATAGTAATGTCTGGGCAGGATGAGAGGAGAAGAAACGGAGTAGCAATCATGTGCGATAGGACGAGTGCTGATGCGATAATGGGGTATAATACGGTGAGTGACAGAGTACTGAGTGTAAGATTTCGTGGTGGAAAGATCAACACAACAATCATACAAGTATATGCCCCTACAGCGATGGCGACGGAGGAGGAGCAGGAAGCCTTCTACTTGGACCTGCAAGGAACAATTGACACAACACCGAGAGGAGATATACTGGTGATTATGGGTGACTTCAATGCGAAAGTTGGTGAGGACAGAAATGGAAAGGAAGAAGTAGTGGGTAAGTACGGACTGGGTGTACGGAATGAGGCAGGGGAGAGAATGGTGGAGTTCTGTGCTTCCAATGAGCTAAGAATAATGAACACATGGTTCGAACAACCGAAAAAAAGACTTTATACATGGACGACACCGGATGGAAAACACAGGAATCAGATCGACTACGTGGTGGTGAACAAAAGATGGAAGAGCACAATAAAAGACGTAAGAACAAGACCGGGGGCGGATTGCGGAACAGACCACGAGATAATAGTGGCTACATTGCAGCTAAAGTTGAAGAAGATGAAGAGAGATAAAAGACTGACCAGTTTTGATTGCAAAGGCATAACACCAGAATACAGAGTAGAGATAAAGAATAGGTTTGAGATCTTAGAGACAGACGATACAATGGAAGAGCAGGATACGAACACGTTATGGACAAAGATGAAAACTGCGATCCAGGAGACTGCGGAGAAACATGTAGGCCTACCAAAGAAAACATCAAGGAAAACTACCCCATGGCTATCCAAAGAGACCATTGAGGTGGCAATAGAAAGGAGAGAAGCAAAGAAGGAAGGGAACAGGGATAGGGTAAAAACCTTGAATAAGACCTTCCAAAGGAAGGCAAGGGAGGATAAAGAAAACCATCTAAAGGAAATGTGTAGGGAGATGGAGGAAGAAGGAAAGAACGGAAGGACTAAAGAACTGTTCGCAAAGATGAAGGAAATAACGAAGACAGCAGGCCCTAGAATGGGTTCACTCAAGACGAAGGATGGGAAGATAATAGGAGATGAGGAGAAGATAAAGGAAAGGTGGAGAGAGTATACGGAAGAGTTGTACATGGAAGATGAATGTGTCGAGAAGGAAAACATCAAAATAGAGGAAGTCGAAAACGAACCAGAGATATTGGAGGTAGAGGTGGAGTGGGCGATAAAACAGCTCAAGGACAACAAAGCGCCAGGACATGATGGAATACCTATAGAACTGGTAAAAGCGGGAGATGAAGCAGTGGTGAGAACTATTACAAAACTATGCAATCAAATCTGGAGAACTGGGCAGTGGCCGGAGGACTGGAAAAGGTCCGTGTTCATACCAATATTCAAGAAAGGAGACGCGAGAGAGTGTGGAAATTATCGAACGATAGCGATGATATCGCACACGAGCAAAATACTTCTCAAAATAATCCACAAAAGAATGGAGAAGACAATCGAAAGGGAATTACCAACCAATCAAGCGGGATTTAGGAAGGCGCGAGGAACGCGCGATCACATCGCCAATATAAGGTGGATTATGGAGAGACAGAGGGAATACGGGCAACAGGTGCATATGTGTTTTATAGACTACAGCAAAGCGTTTGATTGCATAGACCAGTGGTTCCCAACCTTTTTGGACCTTAGGGCCACTTTTTCTAAGTTGGAGGACAAGCGGGCCACTTTTTCTTAGTTAAAGGACATTAGGGGGCCACAATGCTAAAATTTACTTAACTAAAAGCATATAAAATTGCTATAAATGATTCAAAATAGAATGTTTTATGTTATTTATAGATGTAAAAATAAAATTATGTGTAATAGAAAATAATTATGCGTTCTATCCTGTAAAAATTGTCAATTTTTCATACATTTTTGTTTTTTTTCAAGAGATGAGGGCCATTTTTGAGGCCTGGCGGGCCATTTCTTTAGGCCCGGCGGGCCACTTTTGGCCCGCGGGCCACGGGTTGGGAACCGCTGGCATAGACCATACACTACTGGGGCGGACGCTAATTGAGATGGGAATTCCGAAGCATTTGGTTAAACTACTAAAGGGCCTCTATGTGGATCAAGAAGCGGTAATAAGAACTGAATATGGTGACACAGGGAAATTTAAAATAAGGAAAGGAGTGAGGCAGGGGTGCATTTTGTCCCCTTTCCTGTTCAATCTGTATGCCGAGAGAATTATGAGGAGGGCTGGACTGGAGGAGGCAACAGAAGGGGTAAGGATAGCGGGGAAAATACTGAATAATCTGAGGTACGCCGATGATACGACATTATTGGCGGGTAAGAGGGACGACCTAGTTTAGTTAATAAGAAGAGTCAGGAAGGAAAGCGAAAAGGCGGGACTATACTTCAATGTAAAGAAAACAAAGGTTATGACAACTGCAACATACAAAAACTTTGAGGTGGATGGAGAAACGATAGAGGTAGTATCGAGCTTCACATTCCTGGGATCTATGATAGAGAAGGAGGGAAGAAGTGATATGGAAATAAGGAGGAGGGTAATAATGGGGAAAACGACAATGAACGGTCTGGAAAAGATTTGGAAGGATAAATACGTGAGCAGGGAAACAAAGAAAAGACTGGTAAGAGCATTGATCTTCCCAGTGGTCCTATATGGATGCGAGACATGGACAAAGACACGGGATATGGAAAAGAAAATCAACGCGTGTGAGATGTGGATTTGGAGAAAGATGCTAAGGATTTCATGGACGGAGAAGAGAACTAACGAATCGGTGCGCGAGGAGCTTGGAATAGAGAGGGAGGAGACACTGCAGCAAACAGCAACTTGGAGAAAATTGAGCTACTTTGGCCATGTGATGAGATCTAACGGTCTGGAAAAGGAGCTGATGACGGCATGCGGTGAGGGAAGGAGAAGATGCGGAAGACCTAGGAAGAAATGGTTGGATGAGGTACAGGAAAAGTCTGGCATGAGACTGGAGGAGCTACGAGAGGCGACTAGAGAGAGGAGACGTTGGAGAGAATACACCAAGGCTTTCGCCAGAGCTCCAGAAGCTGACGGCACCAGGTGACCAGGTGAAAGAAATTTTTTTAATGGATTTTACTGCACAGATATAAACTATAGACACGTTTTAAATGGTTACGTGATGTGAAGTGAGTTTGCACTCCTAATGCCACACAATTTGCCTGTCAGTAATAAAATTTTTATTGGCCTGTGCGACATGGAGTGAATTCGTACTCTGACTGAAAACAGCCTGAAGTAAATTCTAGTGATCTCGCACTATTTTAATTATGCTGACCAACTTGAAGTCAATTCATCTGACCATAATCAATAACTGTAAGTCTGAGTGACCTTGATAATTATCTTTAAGAGCCCTACATGACAGTAATGGATATAAATAATATTGTGAACTGAAACTACATGTAGCTGTTCTTGCTGTCACTGTCTTGCCAACCAATAAATGTTGTGAGATATGAACTGAACCGAGATACTCTTGTTGACACTTTGTCTATCTCTAAATTAATATAGGCTAGGCTATGACGAGATTGAAATTAGCTTGTAATTAACTGGTAGACTAATTACCTTGTTCACGGTTGTTCTAGATATCAGTAATAGACAGCTACGCCTACGAGATGTGAACTATCTTGTGCTCTTATCGACTACAGTTTCAAATTAATTTAGAACCATCTCGGCTATGTTTCTGAAAATGGTTATACTTGATAATACTGTGTGCGCTATTAAACATTAAACTGTTTAAGAGTTGTCTTCATATTTAGTTTAATGTAGTTACTGTTATTCAGCCTGTGTAGGCTAAGACGAATGGATGACCCTACTAGACAGGATTTATTCCTTTTGGACTTTCAATTCTCTTTGTTTATCAATCTGCGAACATTGTGATTGTAGGCTATATTCATAAAATTTATTCGTGTTGGTGACAACAATAAAATTTTATGGTTTTAGTAAAAAAAAACACGTCTGCTTCGTTAAAATAACACTGTGAATTTGCTATGCTGCTAGTCAGCGAATATATGCAAAACAACTTCTTTAACGTATCATGACTTTATTGTTCACAAACAACGGTCTGAAGCTTGCTTAAATTGATGTCATCCGCTAAAAGCGTTTTGGTTACGGGCATGGGCGTCCGCAGCGGGGCGCAAGGGGGCGCAAGTGCGCCCCCCTGGATTTTTCGCATAGTTAATTGCACATAAATTTAGATTATTTGGTTGTGATTGTTACAACGCGATTTTCAACATGATTATCGATTCGTTCTACAAGTTGAACCTATATAATTATCTTTCTTTGGGCGCATATCGTATAGGTAGGCTATAGGATTATCTCGTGTTATTATGGAAATTCAAACTGTCACCCATTAAATTTAGACCATGTGACAATTATTTAAAGTTTGCGCCCCTCTGGAAAAATTCCTGCGGACGCCCATGGTTACGGGACACCACCCCAAACCCCGCTGGGGAAAGGCTTACGAGTTACGACGACTCGACGAGCTTATCCGAGTTTATGAGCTTACGACGCTCCCCCAGACCCTATGGGAGCCTGGAGGAGCTAAGGGCTTCGGGGGTCGTGACTTCGACACTCGCAGCTTCGTGCCTTCTCGGTACTCGCAGCTTACTACCTTGAGCAGCTTCGTGCCTTCGGCCATAGGCGTACGAGAGATTTCAGCAGTGAGGGGGAAGGTAAAGATCAAACTTCTGCCCGAAAAATATAGGCTATCCGGCAAAAAGTTGACGAAATTTTTTTCCTAGTCGTCAGGGGCTGTTTTTTTCAGAAAAACAAACTTGCCCAAAATTTGGGGGCATTTGCCCCCTCTGGACCCCCGCCTCGTACGCCTATGCCTTCGGCACTTGCAATATGAGCTCCCCAGCGAATCGTCGGGGTTCGTTAAGCGTTTTGAGCGGAGAGAGATAATTAATTATTAGCGATTGATTTGCGAACGAAGTTGTTTCCGTGTGGCATCGACAAAACGTATCTACGGATAACCACATCAAGTACAGAAAGACGACAGCTACAGTAGTCAGGGCTGTACACGGTGGTATACGCGGGTATGCAGCCAGGGAAAAACGACATCATATAGGCCTACTCAACTCCCGAAAACCATGCAGGGTATAGGCCTACGCGGATAAAGCGGGTAAAAAAAGTCATCAGCTTTTTCGGATGGGAAATTGAGGACATTTCCTGAAGATTTCGGTCGGATGACTAAAAAAGGTAGTAAGAATTTACATTTCTGCCCAAACAGAGTCGGTTTTCCTCCCGGTCAACGTGTACTCGCCTCAAAATTTACCAGTAGGCCTACAGCCCTGAAAGTAGTGAATTTACGACGGTCATTTTGGGAAAGAGATTGACCATAGGCCTAATTTTCTTCTACCATTCTACCGCTTCTTCTTCAGTGCACGCTGGACTTCGCCTATTCGAACTCAATAAAGCACATAATACGAATCTATCTTCATGTCGACTGAGAAAGAAATAGCCTACACGACAGAAAGATAAGAAATATGAAAATATCTAGAATTAATTATACTCGGCACAATGGGTTGATAAGATTACTTGAAATCAGAACTTGACTTTGATTAATTATTGCTCTTCGTAATAAAATTCAAAAACGAAAGTCAACTCAAACTGCTTGTAATACACTCAAGCCGTGACCCTGTGCTGCATAGCTCACCTTAAAAGCGTGACACACAGTGTGACCTTAAACACCTATGACTTTTATTCTACTTCTGTGCTGTATAGATCGCCTTAAAAGGCGTGACACATAGTGTAACCTTAAACACCTGTTTGTTTGTATGCGTGCTTGTCATAGCGCCTCTTCCAGCTCTCAACCGCTACTCACTAGGCGCTCCCCACTACAGCGCGGACACTGCATTGGAGTTTCACGCCGAAGCGCTGAGCAATTGTGAGTGAAGGACTTGCCCAAGGTCCCTACGCGACGAGGTGGATTCGAACCTCGAACCTTCCGGCTTCAAGGCGACGAAGCCACCACTACACCACCGCGCCCCGTTAACTATCACTTTTGTTTTACTCGTGACCCCTGTGCTGCATAGCTCGCCTTACAAAGCGTGACACGTAGTGTAGCCTTAAACGCCTATCACTTTTGTTTTTAACCGAGTGCCTATGAACACGCTAGTAGGCTACATGTATCTCGGCAACATAGGCCTACATGTACATGTAGGCCTCGCATCATAAATCGCGAGAATACTATCATTGCTATAGGTCGATAATTATGAAGAAAATACAAACAACGACAATTAGACCTGTTAATGATGGCACGTATTCCTTCATGTGTATTATACTTAACTATCACAATGCTTCACGTCAGTTTACTTATTTATTGTTTAAAATATATTATTGGCGACCATCATCATCCATCTGCCTGTAGTGTTCCTCCCATGCATAGACGAAGGTATTTGCCACCGTCACTTTGCGGGCAGTAACACATATTTTTTATTTTGTCCCTTCTCTGTCCGCTGGAAGTTTGGAAAAGAGAATTGTGTATCTACGGAAAGATGGTTTCGTTCTTAAAGACGATTTATTTTCAACCGGCTTTCAAGTGTATTTCACACGCACTTAAGTAAGCTTACAGAGCATTACCGTATTGCTGCAGTTGTTGTGACCTGTGCGGTCTGGAGTATTATCATAATTGAGCGACTTTTCCGATTTTTTCGAGCCTAAAGGTAACTTGATGCGATCCCTACTTCGTTACATTCCTTTGGTACATTCCTTTGTTACATTCCATTGTTACGCTCCTTTGTTACGTTCCTTCATTGTCATTTTTCTGTTGTTTCCATTGTTTTTGTTCTCTGTCTTCCATCCGGCGCCGTAACCGTTTCCGTTACCTTGACCCTCGTCAGCTGACCCGGTCTCGAGACCTTCTCAGTTACCTTGACCGCCGTAACACCATCGCTGGTCTTCGCTGTTTCCGTCGTAGTTACCGTCGTAACGTCACCGCGAACCTCTGTGCGGACGGCCTTACGAAATGAATTCGCGTTCTTAGACGCGGCTGCATAAGACGTATGGGGTGTTGGTGTTGGTGGTGGCGTCATTATGCGCGCATGCGCATCGTGCGGCCTTGGTGGTGGCGTCATTATACGCGCATGCGCATCGTGCGGCCTTGGTGGTGGCGTCATTAGACGCGCATGCGCATCGTGTTGCCTTGGTGCTGCGATAAGAAAGATAAGCAATCGTATACAAAAGAAGCAGCGACAACCGCCAATGCATATTACCACGACCACCTGTTGCTGGCGATGCTGCCACTAGGCTATACTACTACTTCAACTACCACCAATACCACCAACAACAACAACAACAACGTCATCATCATCATCATCATCATCATCATCATCATCATCATCATCATCATCATCATCATCATCATCATCATCATCATCATCATCATCATCATCATCATCATCATCATCATGAAGTATGCCATCCTGGGGCGTTGCATGATGCGGCAACAATTTGAATTGTTGCTCATCATTTTCGTAGGCTAATGTTTCCTAGGTTGAGTCGCCACTCCAACGCTAGTAGATCAGAACCGGACAGGCTAATCATCCCGGCGTTGACTACCTCAGTCATCCGTCTTCACTCCATGACCCTGAAGCAGGGGATTGTTTTAGGCTAGCCCATAACCGGATGTAGTTTAACGTCATACCCAGGACGTATACCACCAACACCCCTACACTATTTCAATTTCAGCTACACCGTCAATAATTATTTTTACTCACTGTACGATTAAACCCGGGAACCCCATCCTTCTAATCAGCAATCATCAGAGATAGATTGTTAAATGTTTCCTTACTGCGAATTCCGTCGTCACGAGGGGTGGGAACCGGTCTCTTTCCGTCTCGCGGTGGAAGAACGTTCTGTGGATACTCTCCAATGACATTTCCAGGTGGCAAGTAGTTTGCAACAGCGATCCACGTTCCATCCTTCGACTGCGATCGACCCACTCCCACCTCCTTCGAACCTCGCCAGACGAGTTGCGTAAAGTGACCTAACAGGGTTTCAACGATAACAATCACAACAGCTCTGAAAGTAGGGCATGGCGCTGTTGTTTGCATTCCCTAACTGTCGACACACCAGTGATCCTTCCATGCATCCATTCAGTCATTCACCCATCCGGTGTTTAATCTAGACGTCTCTGGAGGGGGGCATAGTCCCCAGGATTGATATTCCCCCCCAGAAAAATTTGACAGTTACTGTTAGTTACTGTTTTCATCCTTGTTTTACATGAAGTGCTACAACGTACCGTGATATTATTACTATTAGGCTACATGATTGTAACAGGGTTTCAACAATGACAATCACAACAGCTCTGAAAGTAGAGCATGGCGCTTCACTGTCCCTATCTATCGACACACCAGTGGTCCTTCCATGCATCCATTCAGCCATTCAGCCATTACTCATCCATCCGTGCATGCATGTTTGCACTCATCTATCCATTCGCATGTCTATCCCACGTTCCGAAGCGACTTACCATCCGTGCATCTATCCATCCATCATCCCTCCATCCATTCATTCATATATCCATTCATACATTCATCTATTCATATAATATATCTATACCATTAGTGTTCTCTCCGACACAACTAACCTGTATTCGGTCCTTGATGAGACCTGAAGTTGTATCTCTCTATTTCGTTGTACCACTGTGCAACGGCGTGCGAGGCTAAAAATATGAACAACAGTCGCATTATAGGTCTATAACTTACACGCTCTTTAAGATTCAATGCGCCGCTGCGGTATCAATCAATCAATCAATCATTTATTTTGAAACCAATAATTTTTTTTACAGTTATTCACAGTTAATCACATATTCAAAGGGAAATGGCCACAAGGATAGGCCCAGAAGGGGTCGCTGACCCCGCTAGTAGGGACACCTGCATACATGTAAGCAAAGAGATGCAATGGTCGACAATTAGACCTATTGCTTTTAAGTATTTCCGGTTATTGGCCTTCTACTGCAAATCCTACGTCTATTTAGTTTCTGAAATGGCATCTGCTTTATAGTTAATTATAAAATGCAATTGGTCACACAGTCACACTGCACACTGCTTTAAAAGTTTTAGATTAATAGAAATAAAGTTATATAGACGTGTGACGTGTCTGGTGTACTGTATAAGAGAAAAGACGGGTGTGGATTTAAGAAAGGTGAGGAAAAGGAGGAGAAAGATAGGGTCTTATCATAATAAGTTTAATCCGACATGTACGGTACCAATAGTAATCGACGTCTTAAAATTAAATCAACGATCCCTTGAAGGTTGTGAAGTTTTAATCATTATATGGACCCTCTGCAAATACAATCTATGATACTGCCACCTGGTGATCGAAGTCTCTTCTGCGTGTCAGGTCGGCGAAAATTTTGTCCGACTTTACCTGATGTCCGACTTTATGTTAGGTCTCCCTACTCTTAAAAAGTGAATTGTCCTTTGCTCAAATTTAAGGACAATGATCTTGTAATTGCATTGATGACATTTCGTTCAACTCCTCTCTCACAACTAATCTCAATACCAGAAATGATGTCGAACGATGCTGACAAAAAGCAGGATGAGCGCCATGAATGAACAGATAGGCTTAGGCCTATAATTTCAGGGTAAGACCGCTCAATGCGGCCATGAGCAAATCTGAAATAAACGGTTCAGTATTATAAGACGTGAATTCGAATTCAATAATTCCAATGATTCAGGAGAATGGAGATAAATGTTGGTCTCTTAAAATTTTTAGCCTACTTTCCAATACGACATTTCCAGACTTAAGCCCTACCTATAGGTCCCTGAAACGTTCTTAGTCCCATGACTACCGTGTCAAATGAAAAACCGGTCCTTTGTAGGTTTACCTGAATAGTTTGCATCCTTATTGGACGACCAATGGCTGGCGATATTCTCTCCCAACTGCTTTCCCTGGTATTTGGCGTTCGGGTTGTGTTCCCATTTGTTCGTCTTCGTTAGGTAGTCGGCCCATTGCTTAGCCACCTGTTCGAGGCCCCGGTTGTAGGAGAGAGGCGCCGCCTGGTGAATGGCGCGGTAACTGTTCGTCACGGACAGGCATTCCTCGATAAACTGCCTCTCCGACATCTTCTCTCTCTCTGCCTCTCTGTCTCTCAACGCTCCGCTACTCTCAACTTTTATCTGACACAGAGTTCAATCAGTCAACAAATATCAGTCCTATGATTATTTGTTTTGTATGTGCACTTGCTATAAGCGCCCCGTCAGGCTATCGCTACTCAGAGGCGCTCCCGAATGCAGAATGTCGGTCAAGGTCAGGTTAGGCGTCGTGATGGTCGCTTGGTATCAGGTAATAATATAGACGGCGTGAGTGTCGGGTAGGGTCAAGTCAGGTAAGACTTCGTCAGGGTCGGCTAGGGTGAGTGACGTCATTATAAACACAGCCCACAGATATAATGCATATGCCCGTTCCCGATACTACAGTTATGCGCCAAATTAAATTAAATGCAAAATTTTCTCTCTGGCGTTATGATAACACACTTATTAGGCCTAGTTTAAGAGCGTAAGCTTACACCGGTATACGACCAGTTGTCCGATTTATATTACGCTACATGCAATTTATGCTGATGTGATCGCAATTCTATTAAGTGCACAAATTTTCAGACTTTATGAGTTTGTCCTAACCTCATTTGCATTGTTTAGTTTTTCACTTGGTCGTTCAGAGCCATGGAACGGCCAACGGGCCTGGATCTTGTAGGCGGCCAGCAGCCTATAGCCGTAAAATCGTCGCTATCCAGACTGCTTGATTTAAAGTATATACATGCAGTTGAGTTTATAAAATTTACAAGGTAACCATGGAAATGCTAATGGAACAATAGTCTCAATGAAATGATCGCTGTGACGTACGAATGATTGTGACGTAAGGACAATATGCTATAGCAATGGCTGCAAGATAGTCTAGTCTAATCTAATCTACAGGGTGGGCCAAAAAAAAGACCCCCCCAAGTTTTTGCCGATATCTTGACCAAAAGTAAGAATTTCGAAATGAAATTTTACAGTCTTAAAGGCAATTCATATTTACACCAGATGGCCGGATTTCATTGAAATATTTCAAACAGAACAAAAGTTATGCCACTTTTAGTGAGGCCACCCACCGTTTTTTGACGATTCAAAAACGCGACACAACAAAAAGTAATAAAAATTCAATCTGATTATTCTGGCCAATATCTTGGCCAAAAGTAAGAATATCGAAATGAAATTTTACAAGCTTAAAGACAATTCATATCTGCGTATGATGGTCAGATTTCATCAAAATATTTCCAAAGAAACAAAAGTTATACCACTTTTAGGGAGGCCACCCTCCAATTTTTGACAATTCAAAGACGTAACGCAGCAAAAACACGATTTTATTAAGTCTCATCTCAAATAAGTACTATCAAATAGCCTTGATATTGACAGATGATCATTATTATTACTATTTAAAAAAGAAACAGGGTACCAGCGTAGCTGCACGACACTGAGAAGTCACTTAGCAAGATGACAATCAAATTTGGTAAATAAGGAATCTGTCAGATTAATCAGAGGTCCATCAAGAACTTTGCAAAGAGACTCGATTGAAGTGTTGGCACTGGTGTTGGGTACATTGAACACAAGTTGTGAAGCACTACCAAGTTCATTTGACAACAGTTACTTAAGATGAGACTTAATGAAATCGTGTTTGTGCTACTTTTTGTTGCGTTTCGTTTCTGAATCGTCAAAAACGGTGGGTGGTCCCGCTAAAAGTGGTATAACTTGTGTTATGTTTGAAATATTTTGATGAAATCCGGTCATAATGTGTAAATATGAATTGCCTTTAAGCATGTACAATTTCATTTCGAAATTCTTACTTTGGGCCAAGATATTGGCAAAAAACCTAATTTTTTCGCGATTCGTTTTTGAATCGTCAAAAAACGGGGGGTGCCCTCACTAAAAGTGATATAACTTTTGTTTTGTTTGAAATATTTAGATGAAATCTGGCCATCATGTGTAAATATGAATTGCCTTTAAGACTGCAAAATTTCATTTCAAAATTCTTACTTCTGGCCAAAATATTGGCAAAAACCTAGGGGGGTCTTTTTTTGGCCCACCCTGTAGTCTTCTGTCACGTGGTCATCTGCTAATAGAACAATAGCCGCAAAGAGACGATGATTGTGATAGAAGAATGAATGTGACGTAACAATAGTCGAGAGACGGAGTTATTATGGTTTCTATGGCAACCTACTAAAGACTCAATCCGGATAAATAGTAAATTTTCTTCGATTGTCCTAATCTATGGTGTTAAACCATTGCCTTAGATACTGCCATAATCTTGAAGGCATTACTAAAGCTGTGTGTGCGCACGCGCGTGTGTCGGTAGTATAATTTGGTCTATAAATAGGTTTACACGTACATGTAGGCCTATATGTATATCAAAGTATACAGGGTGGTCCAAAATAAACCGCACAATGATAAATTGATAGTACTTTGTTCAGACCAATTCAAATATAACCGTGAAAATTCACAAAAACACAGCAATTATTTTTACTGTAACGTTACATGGATGGATTTCGTTACATAAAATGTTCAATGTGTCCTTCTTGCTGCTCGACCACGCGTTGAAGCCGACGACGCCATTGATCAATTGCGCGGTCAATGAAACGCTGTGAAAGCTTGGTCCACTCTGTGACGATTGTTTCTTTCAGCTGATCCACTGTGGTGAAACTTCTACGACGGTATACCATCTGTTGAAGGGCGCCACAAACAGCGTAGTCGACTGGATTCAAGTCCGGGCTGTTTGGGGGCCACATGTCAGGCTTAATGAAAGAAATGTTCTCACGTCGCAGATAGCCTACTCCATAGTGTTCTTGGCGGTGTGTGATGGAGCGCCGTCCTGCTGTAGGGTCCAAGTGTGGTGTTGGCATATTGCATGGATGTCAGGTAAAAGACGTCAGAGAAAATATATAAATAAGTCAGAAAAATTGCATTAAACATTGAATTGCTATACATTATATCAAGAAAACTGTCACTGTGCGGTTTATTTTGGACCACCCTGTAGATCTAATTCTAAGTCCTTGACTATGCTAGCTATATTGTTACGTCGGTTCGTTTGTACGTCACAGTCAGTCTACGTCATAATCATCTAAGTCGCTGTAAGAAAATAGTAAAAACTCAGTCGCTTCCCACCAAAAAGGTAGGTCTATATTTATTGTTCACATAGGTCTACTTATACAGTTCTAATGTGGTCCATATAGGCTACAGTACACAATCTGTCCTCATTCACAGGGTGAGTATATAATATAGTACCAATTTTTTATAGGTTTACCTTATAACCGTACGCTGTATACATACAACTGAAAGTTCTATAGAAAAGTTAAAGTCATTGTTCGAAGCATGTATAACATTGTATACAAACATCTTAAAGCTCGATGACTGAATTAAAGATCAAAGCAAACAAGCTATCCATTTATTCATATAAAATCTAAAACCACACATGAAAATGACTGTCACGTTCTGTATCGAATTTTTTAAAATCTGAAAAATCTACAAGAAAAGACGATCGGAATTGTAAGCTTAATTAATTACACAGAGTCAAGTGCATAAAATTAAAATGATATAAGTTGATTGCTTCAGGGCTTTATCAACGTACAGCGCATCGAATACAGAATTGCTTCACTGGTTTGGCGTTGTCTTCTTGGCTGTGCCCCGACTTATCTGTGTGAACTCTGCTGTCCATTATCTGTTGTCCTTTCTCGCAGAGCCCTTCGCTCTGCCTCTAGCGGTAAGCTTTTGGTCCCGCGTGTTGAATCATCAACCTGTCAGCGTCGTGTTTTCTCAGTTGTAGGTCCTTCTGTGTGGAATAGTCTCCCGTTGCAGATGCGCTTGCTGCCTAGGGTCGACTCGTCAGTGTTCTACAAGCTCCTTAAAACTTTTTTGTTTCACCGTGGTTGGACTGGGAGCGCTTCTGAGTGGATTTCTTGAAGAGGCGCTATATAAATTCTTGAAATGAATGAATGAATGAATGTGCAGTTCTAAATGGATTTGTGCAGTTGTAGAAGCACTTCTGTACAGTTAAAACTATCAAAAAAGGCCATGGTCCTCCGATTAGAATTAATTTACCATGGAGGATAGGAAAGGAAAGAAGGAGTTGTGCAGTTCTAAAAATTCCTTTTAAACAGCCCTGGATTGCTTTTAACTTAAAGGATTCGACATTAATTTTACTCGAATAAATGGCAAAATAATGGCAGCCATGGCAGCAGCAGAAACTGATTGATTCCATTCATTCAGTTAAATTAATTACTAGTTTTATTGAGTCCATAGCACCTGCGAGGCAGAGGCAATTGTTGTCCATCCAGCAATTGTAGCTATGGCTGTCATCAATCGATTAATCAATCAATCTTCTTTATTGACCACCATCACCACAAAGTAATGAAAGCGCACAGTTTAGAAATCACGCAAGCGGAGATAAAATAATTATGGTCGACGCAGTCGGGGACGACAGAAGAAAAGATTGGAGGACGTGATACAACAGGACCTGAAGATGTTCAAAATGAAGAAAGAAGACACTGGAAACGGAGACAAGTGGAGGAGAAGGATCCGAGTGGCTGACCCCTCGCCAAATGGAATAATTCTAGCCTGAAGGGAAAGAAGAAGAAGAAGAAGAAGAAGAAGAAGAGTTTAAAAATTCGTATGCAGGTTGTCAATAGGTAAATTCAAAGGAACATACATGTAATTATGGTTCCGCGAAACAGGGTTCCCTATTTATACATCAGTAAATTGTGGGTCGCGGTAATGTATTGGTGGCGTCGTTGCCTTGCAGCCGGAAGGTTCGAGTGCCTTCTTACTTACTGAACTATTGAGTTATCGAATTTTGCATTGCGGTAGGATGATTCTAATTTCCGGCAACCAGTAGCGTCTAGATCCCGACCTGGACTGGAAGAAGAAGCCCCATTAATAATTACGTGTATAATATGAGACTCAGATGTGACTCAGAATTGTACAATTCGCCACTGCTCGTATTATTCGGCAGTGCCAGTCCCATGCCTGGATAAAGGAGGAGGGCATCGCTTACGATCCATTTTATCACACTGTGTCCTTAAGTTGAAACTGCTATTATATACACTATACTACTCAAAGCTATCGACAGAAAATTCCAATTCCACTCGAAAAGTTTCCTGCCGTCAAACAACAACAGGTGGAGAAGAATCAGGAACGAAGCAGACGAATTGCTCAAACAAGAATCAAACTCAATGATCGCTGCAACGTACTCTCGTTATTCTGGCGCTACATAAAGCCAACACCACGCGCAATCATTAACCATCCTCTCTTTGAACCCTGGTTATAATTTATGGTATTTTCGTGCCGCTAGAATTATATAGTTCTATGTCCACTTTTTGCGAAACTGAGAAAAACGAATTTTAAGATTTGGTGACGAAAATGTTTTCCCTGTTTCATTGATGGCGATTAAATTTACATTTTCGGACAACACTGTTTTTCCCTAGTATGATCATAATGTTTATTTTGATCATATTTTAAATTTAATAATTATGAGTAATTTATATATAATTTTGGCAGGGGTGACAATTTTTGGACATAGAGCAGTATAGCGCTAATAATGTCGCGATTATGGACACCGAAAACCATACGATTGCGTACTATGTCCAGTTGTCCACTAACAACTCTGTTACGCAACAATCTCGAAGCGACATCGTACTGTCATATTTCCGTTTGGCTTGAACTTTTTCACAGAATACTATTATATTTCTTAAAAGCTATCATTTTAATCTTAGATTCGCACTGCCGGTTAAAACAATCGTCTACATTTCGTTGTTTTTTTTGCAAATTGCCTAAGCAACATCGACCGGGTGTGTAAGCGTCACCATTATGTCAGACAACAAGTCCGGGTCACGTGTTCTAATCTCTCACTGCTATTGGCTATGGACATAACGCAGTATAGAAATATCTCACACATCCATTATGTAAATCGCTGTGTATTTTTGAGAACATAGAACATTGTCACCTAAAATCACGTGACACAAATTACACTTTCTATTGGTTGCGGACATGTGCCTCTAGATAGCCTTGAAAAACCTTCCAAATTTATGGACATAGAACTATTGTGCACTGGCATATAAGCTTTACAAAGTGTTTCCAGTTAAGCCAGACGGCTGAGGACATAGCCCAAGTCACCGCCATAACGGATATAGCGTTAAGTTGATAAAATAATTTCAAAAAAGTGGACATAGAACTATATAATTCTAGCGGCACGTTTTGTCGAGATCTTGCCATTAGTTAATTCTGTCTGTTAACACGTTGCGGCCCATGGCCCCAAATAATTATGCTTAGGTAATGACACGCATTATTCTCATGCAATTCAACTCACATTCTGCAATAATATTGCATCAGAACACTTGGGTTCCTATAGGCTATATATGGGCCTAGTAGGCCCCACCTGCTGAACATTTTTAGGCTAAGTACTATAAGTGTAGAAATGTTCAATAACTTCCTACTTCGTGCATATGGATAACTTAGTGTGACGAGTCTTACGACTGCATAGAAAACAAATTTGTAAAAAATTGCGTTTAGTAGAGAAGCGTCATATCGAATTGTCTTTAATTATTTAGGCAATTTAATGACTTTCATGACTTGCTTCAATATTAGGCCTATTTGAACATTTAGCCTCGTTTTGTTTGTATGTGTTTGTGATAGTTTTTTTTCCATGAATAGGCCCTATCTCTCTTTGCATAAGCTATTTTCTGAATATCTGCACCGTGGTTCAAAAAAAGTAAGCAAACTGTTTTTCAAATATCTCCAATGCCTGATAACATATCACGCGAAAAGTTAGATATAGGCCTACGCAAAACAATTTGGCTTACTTTTTTAACCACGGTGTGCATTTAAAATTTGGTTTTCGAAAGACATCTTTCACATCGCGTGTTTTTAGCATCTGCGTAGGCCTATTAGCCTATTATAATTGCTTGGTATACTTATAAGCTTTAGATTTCAGCTGCTTTCGTGACCGTAGGCCTAATTCCGGCACAGGCTCAGCGGCTCTGCGGCTGGTAGGCTACACGCGATTTCGCTACGTCAGCGCTGTGGATAATTAGGTAATAATGAAATTAGGTTACGACTCCTGCAAGAATCGGTTAATGATAATATTATGATTCATGTTGGTACGCTGCAACTAGGCCTACACACAGCAACGTAGCCCTGAAGATAGCGCGCAGGCCGTTTTGACCTATTGAACTGTAGGCAGTTGCTGGAAATTCCCAAACGATAAACCCATGTAGGTTTTCCAAAAAACACGGTGTTTTTTTCAATGCTCTGATAAGCCATTGTATTATTGGATTTTTTAAACAAAGCGCGCTAAGTTTAGCGTAGCCTAATCGCGTGACCCGGTGCAGTTAGCTTGACAGTTTTTGGTAAGCTGTGAAGTTAGGACTACACTTAAGTTATATTATTTTTGATTTCATCAGTTGGTGCCGTCTTTATCCGTACGAAAACCCTGCACAAGAAGACGAGGAATGATAGCTCATTGATAGGTCTACTATAACTGCCAGTGATCGAAGTCTGTGGTTTACGAGCTTCGAGTTAACTGCTACGCAAGGTAGGCTATTAGGCCTAAACAACGCCAATTGAACATGGCGTTTAGGGCCTAAGTAACAATGGCCGTCATGAAGGCTGCTGATAATAATAAATTGTGACTCCATTTATAAACATCAATTGTATCAGATAGGCCTAGTGGTCCCATGGAGGGAGACTTAGGGAGGACAGAGGGGAGAGTCCCCTCCAAAGTTTGTGGTGGGGGACGGAGAAGATTATACCCCAAATATTTCAGAAATATTATCATTATAAATGTCTATAGTGTTATCCATTGTTTATCCATAATGAGCAATTTAGTTAAGATGACAGCTTAAAATTTTAGGCCTACTATCACAGTTTGCAAACTGAAAATATTTCAAACAATGGGAGTGGAATTTATTTAAGTCTTAAACCATGTCTCTGAGCACTGAAATAATGAACAATCCTTTAATAGTTCATATATAATATATACATGTATATATTATATATGGACCCTATATTATAGGGTCTAATATATGGAATATTCCATATGGTATAGCCTATAAAATATTAAAGCCTGTACTATAGTATAGAGTCTATAGACTGTAGACACTGTAGGCCTACACTCATTCATTCATTCATTCATTCATTCATTCAGAGCATTTATATAGCGCCCCTTCTAGGAACTACTACAAATTGACAACCTCTCTTTCGTTGCGACTTTTTTTAGTTACAAACTATAATTATTATATCATTGACAAAGAACTCATGACATTCCCAGGACCAAAGTTAACAATTTCTTTTCCTTCTTGCAAGAAACCGGGACAATAATCTGTCTTTATGCCGAAGTCGTCGGGACACACCACACAAAAAAGAGACCATACAAACGTCCCGGTGTTATGGTCACCCTATCATAGAGCCTGCGACTTGAATGCATGGCTGCTACTTTGTGAGGGTCACTGAGGGATAATTATCTTCTGTAATTTGCGTTCTTGTGAATTGTTTGAGATGCATAACTTGTTCATTTGTGGTACAGCATAACAGTACTGTAGGTCTATCATGTATATTTTAGGCCTATATTGTGACCGGGTGCGGTCTGTCAATTTAATTGGATTATTGAATAAACGAAAATTATTGCGTGTGGCCTACATTTTGTAGGTCGAATGGTCGATGTTAATTTTGGTACATCGCAATCGTATTTTTGTTCTTCACAGATGTCGAACACGCGATCAACAGCTGTATTTTCCGAATGGTGCACTGGACTTTGCAGCAATGAGTAACGAGTCAAATAAAGAGGCTGCGGTTGTGTCTGAAATTGAAGAGCTGTGGAAAATGTAGGAGGAGGAGGAGGAGGAGGAGGAGGAGGAGGAGGAGGAGGAGGAGGAGGAGGAGGAGGAGGAGGAGGAGGAGGAGGAGGAGGAGGAGGAGGAGGAGGAGGAGGAGGAGGAGGAGGAGGAGGAGGAGGAGGAGGAGGAGGAGGAGGAGGAGGAGGAGGAGGAGGAGGAGGAAGATGACGCGAAGTACGACGTGTCTGATTATGAAATGGGTGATGACTCAAATGGATCCCATTTAGAAACTATACATCACTCCTACACAGATTCCGAAGTTGAACAATTTTTTAACATGCATGAGGAGGAGGAGAACGAGGAGGAGGAGGAAGAAGAAGAAGAAGAACACGAGGAGGAAGAGGAGGAAGATTTGGAAGGAGAAGAAGATTACTTTCATAACGTCCATCAAAATGGTGACGGACAGGATTTTAATCAGCTTTACCTTGCAATACAGCGTCGTGACTTAAAGACTGTTAGGAAACTGCTGATGTCATCGGTGGATGTGAATGTCCTGGACGAAAACAAACACGATCGTTCGCAATTATATGCGATTGTAAAAGAACTTCTATACAAGAATGATGACGTTGATCCTCATAATGCATTCGAACGGACTTCGCTTCATGTGGCGCCCGATAACAGCCTCCTTAGAAATGCACAAGGATTGTTGAAAAGCAGCGTGGATTCTAACATAGCTAGCAAATTATGTTATACCTCTCGACCTCTCACTGCGGACATTGTCAGTGCACTAATAGACTATGTTGGTGGGATCAGTGCAGTTAATAAGAACGGCAATTCTGCTCTTCATATTGCAGCAGCAAATAACCGCAACGCGTTGGTAAGGATTTTGTTCAATCAATCTGAGGAAATTGAAGAGAGTTCTCCTTTGAAACTGAATGTGGCAAACCAAGTTCGTCCAGATGAATTGAAACTTTCGAAACAACCCAGTAGAAACAAAGCTGATGTTTGTCATATTCCACACCATTTCACATCACAAGTTGGTGACATTGAACTCTCAGGAACGTCATTGAGTTGTAAAAATGGTTGTAATGCGAGCGTTAAATCAGTTTCCACAGGACAAGCGACACCACCACTACAAGTCCACCTTACAGCCGAGCGTGATCATGCAGAAATTGTAAAGATCTTGATATCAAATGGAGCGAATGTGAATGCGTGTAACAACGCAAAGAAGACTCCACTTCATTTAGCCTGCGAAAATGGCCATAGTTCGATTGTTGATATTCTACTGGACAACCATGCTACGGTGGATGTAAATAATCAAGCTTCGGAAACACCATTACATCTGGCAGCTAAGAATGGTCATGCAGATGTCGTCGATGTGCTACTTCGCAGAGGAATTTGTGATTTTGTAGTTGACAGCTGGAATGAAACACCATTTGCACGTTGCTGTCACTGGGCGTCACAGAACAGTTGTGGATGCTATTTTGAAATACAGTTGCCGAGTGAGGCTATCAGATAAATTATCAAATGATGAGCAGAAACTAAAAGAAAACGCCAAGAACTTGACTGGAACGAGGCATGTCATGCCAATTGAACTTGTGAAACCTGATGGTCGACGTGTTTCTGCTGGAATTGTCTGGAGAGAAACATGCACACCTGTGGAGTCTATGCTTCAATCAGATGGATACACTGCGCTTGATCTTGCAGTGAAATCGATTCAACCGAAAATGGTGAAGAGACTGCTTAGCGAAGAGCGATGCGAATATTCAGAGGCACATCTTGGTAATAGCTTTCGTTGCATGATAAAGTCAATCATGCTTCCGGATAACCGTTATGAACTCCTGACTAAAGTGAAGAGTGGGAAAATCATCGACATCATGGAAGTTCAATGTTACGAAATACAGCACAAGATGAAATGCAGAAACATCAAAGATATAGCACAACTTCTAGTGAATTCGAGCAAATTTAACGTCAACTATCAAGATGACCAATTGAATACACTCCTTCACGAAGCCATAAAGCAATGCCGAGAATGCGTTTACGATTATCTGAAAAAGTCAAGACCAAGACGTTTCAGGATGAAAACAATAGGCCTAGATGACGTGATACAATTGCTATTGGAAAAAGGTGTTGATTTCAACGTGAGAAATGCCTCTGGCGAAACGCCTTTCATTGTTGCCTCTGAGAAAGGTTGTTCTCACGTAATCCAAAAGTTGTTTGACTGGGAAAAGCAGTCAGGATTGAAACTCGACCTTGACGCAAGAGACCAATATGGAGCAACTGCTTTGATTAAAGCGGCTGAAGCGCATCATGTCTCAGTAATGCGGCTTCTTTTAAGCAATAAAGTTTCCGTTAATCTGCATGACTATTATGGATTCAATGCCTTGCACGCGGTTGTCTATGAGCCAAATAGGAACTGGTTCGATTTGCATTTCTTCTGCAACCGTAAGCGAAAACTTGATTGTTTTTATGATCTACTTTTAGATAGGCCTAAAAGCTGGCCTATATGGGGAGAGCAAACCGTAGATTCATTTACAACACATGACCGGCTGAAAAAAAATCTTGATTATGACGAGAAAACCACTCGATATAAGGAAGAAATGGTTAAATTATTGCTGGCTATTGACGAATTAGATGTGAATGCCATTGACTTCAGAGGAAACACGCCACTTGATCTGGCAGTAAAGTCTTCCCAAAGAATTACTTCGGAGACCTTCAGAGCACTAAAGAATCGCGGTGCCATACGTAACTCACTAGAACCAGAAGACAAAGCGTCAATCCTAAAAGCAAGGATTGATGAGAGATGTCGAGGTCCACTTCATCGACTGATCATCGCCCTCGTTTCAAATTACGCTGTTGAAGATATGAAGGTAGCCAAAAGAGAAGAAGACCATGAAAGATTCGATCTAATGGTTCATGGAATTCTTCTAAAACCAGATAATTTCCGGCATTCAACCAATGCAACAGACGATAAAGGAAGAACTCCGCTTCACTACGCTGTCATGCCACCATCCTATGCTAACAAGCAAGATCGAGATCTAGTGAGGATCCTATTGGAAACAGGTTCTAGGGTTAGCGCAGTTGATGTGTACGGCAAAACGCCTTTACATTACGCAGAAATGAATTTTCAGTACGAGCTTCTCAGCAAACACAGAGAAGCCGATATAAACATTAAAGACAAGTATGGACATACACCTACAGATCTTAAGAAACTGCGAGAATTGGTGACCACCAACACAGACAGTGCAGAGATATTGTCAATAGGGAAAAAGGCGCTACATACGTCCAGAGACATTAAGCGTGTACTTAATATAGATTATGTGACAGAACTATCACAACGAAAACTCGTTGAAACGATTCGAATATATTCTCAATCACTTCGTCCTGAAGAATCGTCAGAAGAAGCTATATGGAAGATTTGGACGAAAAACGACTTTATAGGCCTCAACAGACGCATAAACAAACTGAAGTCAGCTATTCAAAACCTCATTGAGCGATTGTCAGATGGAATAAAAGAAAAAGACGGACGGTTTGAATGCGAACCGATTTCAGTCGGAAGTGCAAGTGAGGAAACAAAAGCTGTCATTTCAGCAGACTTTGATTTTAACTTCAAACTGACTAAATTTAGTCAGCTTTGTGACGTGATTCCACATCCACTGGGTCCGAAAGGATTCTTTCAGCTCATACGAAAATGTGACCACACAGAAAGTATGCAGAGTAATGGAGAGTTTGACTGTTTCTTCAACATAAATCAGTGTTTACTGACTGACGAAGTCAATTCTAGATTCCGGATTGTTTTGGAAGACGTCTTACAGGATCCAAATTTCTGGAAAGACGAAGATCTTTTCGAATGGAATTTGACAGATATAATTGAACACAATTTTGATAAGCATAAGCCAGCTGGTATGTGTATGACTGTGCGGCTAAGAATGATACATCCCATCCCTGACGGCGAAGGTAATCTACTTTTTGTCAATGTATCGATAGACGTAGTTGCTTGTGTTCAAGTGGAGGATTTATGTATAGGAGACCAATTGGCATTTGAAATAAGCCCAGCTGTGAAGGCAGACGGTTGTACACTGGTCTTTGATCGACCACGTTTTGATCCATCCAAGCCACATAAACCTTACTCTGTCTTTTCCGATACATTTTCCAGAATTTCCTTTGCACCGTTAGAGAGTCGAATCGTAAGAGAAAGCTCGCCCTTAATAAAAGCAGCATATGTTGTTTGCAAATTGATACTTCACAATTATCCAAAGACTACGTATCAGTTGAAGACGTCTCTTCTCTTTTGCATGGAGGCTCTAAAGATACCAGATGGATGTGAATGGAAAGATGAAAATGAAATAACGCAAAAGAATCTGGCCTTCTGGGTTGAGAGGCTCATGTTTTGTTTCAGTGAGTTTTATCAACATGATGCATATCCATGTTACTTCATGCCATTATTCAAACAGCGAGTTGTAGATCTAAATGATTACTATACACATAAGCACATCGAATCGGATAAGGACGACCCTTCCTTAGGGTCTAAGATTTCTTTTCGTTACTCTGCGGCCTTTGATATTTACCTTGACCTCTGTCCGGATGAAACAACGATCGACATACCGATAATCCAAAATAAATACACGTACGATTCAACAGAAGGAAGTCTTATTGTGACTCAAGACCCAAAATGGCAACAATTTGATCATAAAGAATTCATTAGAAAATTAGCATCACGTTGTACAAAGTATTGAATCGGCGGATGGTGGCAAATTATGCAAAATAAAATGACTTTCTGGGTTGAAACGGTCATGAATTGCTTTATGAAAAAGGATCATTATGTTTATGCCCAAGGATTATGATGATGATGATGATGATGATGATGATGATGATGATGATGATGATGATGATGATGATGATGATGATGATGATGATGATGATGATGATGATGATGATGATGATGATGATGATGATGATGATGATGATGATGATGATGATGATGATGATGATGATGATGATGATGATGATGATGATGATGATGATGATGATGATGTTGTTGATGTTGTTGATGTTGATGATGATGATGATGATGATGATGATGATGATGATGATGATGATGATGATGATGATGATGATGATGATGATGATGATGATGATGATGATGATGATGATGATGATGATGCCTGTTATCAGTGTTATGACATCATTCACGCAACAATTAGACATTGCAGCAAAGCGGTTAAGCAGTGTCTTTAAAAATCAGTTTCCTATTACTGCTCTAATGGACAAGCAGTTCACTGTTACAGTAGGCGATACGTATCTGTAGAGTTGAATGCCAATAACTTCTATATGCTGGTAACTTTTTCGATTTATCAATTTTTATCAAAGCTTTTGATTCGATGAACCAAGCAATAAGAAGTATTATATATATATATATATATATATATATATAGCCAATAAAATGGCTAAGCTGATCTGATTATGCACTTAGACAATAGAAGTCATTTTGCATCGTTTGTGGGTTCTATTTCATATAATTCTAGCAAACTACTTTGTCGTGTCCCGCATGTCTCCTTACCTGGATGGTGGACCACTTCTATTTTCTATTTTCGCCTAGAGGCAACAATTGTTGCATAAACCTAGACTTAATATCTGTTTAACGTTGGTTAAAGCGTAGCAGAGTATAATAGAAGTAGTAGTAGTACAATGTAGTTGTCGTGGTAGTTTTAGTAGAAATAATAGGCCTAATATAATAATCACGGGCGGAGTTTGATTTCAGTCCTTTGGGGGCTAAAAATAAATTGGGCCTGCGAGCAGCGCCGACAATATTATTTTCATCAACCAAATTTCTGAAGATTTTTTCGACCAAAAAAGTCCATGACCTTTATTTGTCCTTCTGGTAAAATCTCTTGAAAATGCACAATTTTTCTTTCGCTTGTTTTTATTATTATTATTATTATTATTATTATTATTATTATTATACACAACGTTCTTACAAGAAACAGCACGAAATGTTCTTTGTTCGGTATAGTTAGTGGTCCTCATCACAGAGCAATATTATTATTATTAATAGCCGTTTATTGACAAAGCATCAAACACATATAAAATAACAGGAATCAGTACAAACTCAATGACTTTCGTGTGATCGGTGCATAAGTCAAAGGATCAATCCAAAAAGGTCGTATGGACCCGCTGAGGCTGGATTGACCCTTCCTTTCTCAATAACATTTGGCTATTGTAAAACAGTGCAAAGAACAACATGTTACACATGAAACGAAAGTAAACTGAAACGAAATGATAAACAGATGTTAAAAAAGGCAAATTATGACCAATAGTTTAATTCTAGTAAACAGAGATTAAACAGTGTTTTATTTGTTTCTTAAACATGTTAATGGAGGGTATAAGTGTAACATATTTTGGGAGGTAGATTTTTGGGGACGGCCTTATTGGTGTCTTAGCCCCCCCCTTGCCCTGATAAACTTCGCCCATGATAATAATAAGTTTTTCTTGAATGACACGCCTACAAATGCACTCGCAGTAGACCTACATGTACAAGTTATGCAACAATCTTAATTAACATCAATCTTAACTACTAACAGAACAGACAGCCTGCAATACACGTAATAGGCCTAGTAGTAAGCTTAGTAGTAGTTGTGGTAATAGTAGTAGATTGTATGTGCACTTGTTATAGCGCCCCTTCAAGCTCTCGCTACTCAGAGGTGCTCCCGAAAGAAGAGCGGACACTGCATCGGAGTTTCACGCCGAATCGCTAAGCAATTGTGAGTGAAGGACTTGCCCAAGGTCCTTACGCGGCGAGGTAAATTGGAACCTCGAACCTTCCGGCTCCAAGCAACGACGCCACCACTACACCACCGCGCCCCACAAATATGATATATCCGCTTGTCTACAAAAGAACCAATCGCAATTCAGAATTTCTTCTGCCAGGATCCAAGACCGGGTGAAAATCAAGGGCGAAATTATCACAGAGGACATTTATAGAAAACTCGAATAAGCTTACTATAATTACTCAAAGATCCAAAGTTAGAATGATTTAATTAATCAAACTCTATCCGACTTTTCATGTTTCAGTGGCTGGACATTCGTTTCGTAGTTTTGACGGCCGACATAATTTCCCGCAGGATAATATAGCGCTACAACATAGACACGGTTATCTCCGGAAAAAGCTTTTCCCACTCCAATTTCTTTGGAGTCCCTCCAGACGACTTGAGTGAAGTGACCTGTTCCTGTTCCTGAAAATAAAACAGTTTTCTAGTTTGTTAGAACGGATATTCGAGCTTCAAATATACAGGTTTTGAAGAGATGCATAATTGCATCTCTATAACCATGGCTGGTCTTCACACAGCCTGTGAACAGTCAATGTGTTGGGTCTACAAGAGTGCGGGGAAAGACTTTAACGTAGATCAATGTGAAATAATGGACAATTGCATTATTCAGTGGGAGGTTCAGCTGCGACAGTTTCACTGAGCCCCTCCCCCATAAAAATCACACCGCGGGTGTGGTACGACTTAAACTCCAACTTAGAGAGAGTGCATTGTGCTAAGGCGGACGATAATCAGATCCTCAATTAGCAAATCTAAGTTCGTAAATTTATAAAGATATTAGGCCTATATCAATTCCACAGGTAAGGATGCTGATACAACCTTCGCTATAAAAAAATAGGACCACTTAGTAATTGTGGTTATTAGAAAGTCGCAATAACGCACAACACACACACATGCACTTTGTTTGTTTGTTTGTGTACGTGAGAGCGTAGGCTATGATCTAATGATTCAAATCCAATTACTTCTAGACCTATTTCGCCGTTTTCATATATAGAGATCTATCACAATGCGCATAGCGTAATTTTCGGCTGGATGATACGCTATATTACATAGACTCCGTTGTCACTGGAAGAGCTTTTCCAACTCCGATATCTTTGGAGTCTCACCAGACGACCTGTGTGAAATGACATCATCTCTGACTACGAGAATGCCTTTGCAGGTCAACATCGGACGCTCAAGTACAGTGGAAGAAGAACAAGATAATTAATCGAACCTGAGTGGGAATCGGGTGGATTTCTGAAGTCGTACTTTTCACTTTCCTTGTACCATTGAGAAACGACTTCTTCGGCTGAATATTATCAGAATAAAATTTATTGTTGTCAAAACAATGCGTTTACCACAATGAAGAATCTGAATGCATTCATTCATTCTTCTATTCATTGATTCGTTGATTCATTAATACACCGTGGTTCAAAAAAAGTAAGCCAAACTGTTTTGCATATATCTCTAATACCTGATGACATATCAAGCTAAAAAAATTCAAATATTTAGAGAATTGGACCAAGAATATGATTCCAAAATCTCACGAGATAAAGTTGAACGGATAAAAAGATATGAATCTTTCAACTTCATATGAGTTGAGAGCAGCTGAATATCTGAGTTTATAACAGCTGAATATTTGAGTTGAGAGCAGCTGAATTTCTCATTTGATAGCCGCCGAATACCTTAGTTGATAGTAGCTAAGTACGGTACCTAAGTTGATAGCAACTGAATATCTGAGTTCAGAGCCGTTGAGTATACCTGCATAGTCCACGTGACCTGTTCCGTGCTTGGACGCGATGCTTTCACCGACTGGTCGACCTTCATAGGTCAAGCGACTGTGCTGGAGACTCTTCGTCTTCGCCAAGTGATCAGCCCAACTCTGAGCCATGTCTGTCAGTTTTTCATTGAAGACCAAGTCTTCCGTCTGCACGAAAATCAAAAGACGTTTATAATAAGTCAACTCCATGCATGTATGCAATGTTGGGCTTGCATGGGTTTCGAGTGGCGCTCTAGACATTTGGAGATTACGATTACATCTAATGCAGGACTTTTTAACGTGCGGTTGTACACGAAATGTCCAGTTGTAGAAGCACTTCTGTACAGTTAAAAGTAAAACTAACAAAAAAATGTCATTAGGCCTATCCTCCGATTTTAAGCAATTTTTCGTAAAAATAATTATGTAACGCTGGAGCGGGTGGGTCAAGGCAAACGTTACGAACTTACGAAGCGTTACAGGGTGGGTGGGGAAAAAGGTCATTTTCGGCGTTACGTAAGCTAATTATGCAATGACCCATAACGAAGTTAGTGACGCAAAATGGCATAGTAAGAAAAAACCCTCACAATACGAAGCCCATTAAACGAATTTGTGATGTAGCATCATCATGCCCAATAAAATGAGTGAGATAATAATGGTGTTTTTTAGAACAAAGATATGTCGTCAGAGTAAAATGTCCTTAGCAAAATGTCAATATAATATTATTACTACTATACTTCTGCTGCAGGGCGGCCTACTATTACTGCTATTACTATAATTATTATTAATTTATTTATACATCTATGATTAATTCTGGTACGGCTATAACTCGTTAAGATCCGGCAATAGTAGTAGTAGTAAAGGCATCTAATGACTTACGTCACGATGACTCTGTCTGAACTTGTTGTGACTGTTGACGACGTCACGACAGAAGTCATTGTCCGTCGATGTGTTGCCATTGGTTGACGGAGTCAGTGCCTTCTAGACACGCATACAACATGCAAATGAATCAATGAATGGAGGACAAGCACTGAGGATTAGGGCGTAGTGACGAGAAAGGATCATGTTTGGCATATATTAATTTGTTGCTCCTATGGGTAGGATAGTGTCTGGTATAGAAATTTTGTTTCTGACGTGCTGCTTTACTTTGCCGCCAAGGCCCTGAAGTTATTCATGTATTCCGTAGTTTTGAGCATTGAATTACAACTGCTGAAATTTGATTATTTTCTTAACTGAAGTAGTAATTAAGCTTAAAAGTAGGAATATTGTGTGCCAGATTTTATGGCACAGGGTAATAATATTTGCTTGGCCATTCCGACATAGTATGAGCTACAAGCAAGGGGCCGTCCATAAATGGCGTCACGCAATTTAGGGCTATCTCCTTCGACACCCTCGTCATGCGTTAACACAAAAGTCATAATTATGATATCTTGCAATGGACCGTCACAAATCGTTACAGATGTGTGACCCTCTCCCTTCCAGTTACGTGACGTCATTTATGGACGGTCCCCAATTGCATTATTGTGTCTAAAAAACGGAATAAATAATTAATGTTGAAAAAATATGTGATCCTTAATTACGCTTCACAAAATTTTCACATGCTGACAATGCGTTTCACTCAAATTATATATTTACACTCACTTTTTGTGGTATATTTGACCATGTTTTTGAGGGATTCGCTCTTTGTTCGAATGTGGCCCTCTTTACTTTCTTTGCCACAAACTGACCTTGCTGCATCTGTAACAGTTCTGAATGCATGCTTGTGGCAATGGTGTTTTTCAAGATCTAACATACATCCAGTTTTAGTGGATTCCTTAATGTCATTTTTATTAAACTTGCAAGTTATTGGAGGTTCATTCTCCAAGCTCATACCAGACTTCTCGTGTATTTCATCTATCCATTTCTTCCTTGGTCTTCCTCGTCTTTTTCTTCCCTCTCCGCATGCCATCATCAACTCTTTTTCTAAACCGTTTGATCTCATCACGTGTCCGAAGTAACTTAATTTTCTCTTAGTTGCTATTATTCTTCTTCCATTATTTGATATTTATGACTGAATGACTACAAACTAACCGTTATATATTTCCTACCAGCAAAATACAATGCTGTGGCTTCACACTTTTTTCCTCATCCATCAGATAGTAGTAGGCTATACGAAAATTTTCTCTCTATGTCTTTTCACACAATGTGTCAGTAGCTGAAATCCGGTCGTCATCAGTCACAATTCTATAGTCCACAAGTAGACCCACTTCTGTTGCAAGCCAGTGCAGCACCAACCTCGCCGGAGAAGCCATATCTTTCACATTCCTTGGACAAAGCTTGGAGTGACATGGTGTAGCGAGAGCATGTTTCTCCTTCAGATTGCATAACATAAACGTCCATGCACATTGCACATAGGCTATACATTGTAATGATTCTGACGCTGTGGAATCGGAGTCAACTGTATCACAGCTGGAATCATTGTCTGGTGTATCATCTATGCTTTATGCAGTCTTTGAGATTTATAGTAGGCCTACTTCTTATAATTCTCTTTCTTTTTTTCTTTCTTTCCTGTATATTTCTCCAGGGCCGTAGTTCTCGTGTTTGCACAGCATGTGTTTTTGCCATGGTTTGGAATTGCGAAAGTAGACGAAACTTCAGGTGCTCGGCGGCAAAGTTAGATGCAATAATTTTGATGCAATTTTTATTTAGTTCTTTCATTTAGGACCTGGAGCAACCTTTTAAGTTATGCCAAAGTTCATTTTAAGCCAAAACACTTTTCTTGCTATACCCTACTGAGGATACCCAATATCGAAACTTTTAATCACTGGATAGGCAGTGTGTAGCAAAAATATAATATGTTCATCTCATTTGTCTCATCCTCATCCTTCACATGACATTATTGGGTGTAGCGACTGGGACAGTTGATTGGATTCCGGCTCTAAAAAAACTCAACCGTGACTGACACCCTGCATGGCTTAATTGACTGTCCCATAATCTGACCCGATTTTCTTGAATTCATATGCATATTTCTTGAATTCATATGCATATTTCTTGAATTCAATTCATATACCTGCTTCTCTCTTCATCATCAACACCACTAACTTCTCATGCACTAGGCCTATAAAACAATTTCGAAAACAGGTTTTTCTGACCATTTAGAAAGTTCTAATACATACATACATCAGTAATTGCATTTTTGTTTATAATACTTTCACACGATATTAAGCATCGATTTTAAGTGATGGCAACCTTACTAGTTACTGAACAGTGAACACGTATGTTTGTGTGGTCCATATTTCCACTCATACCAATGTCATCTTGACGGCATCGTATACCTTGGAAAAATTTCAATTATGTCGCGCACGGGGGGTGACGCACACAGTAATCTTTTGGTCTACAAGTTTAATATGGGGACTCATGGGCCCATGGTGACAGTCCAGCGCCCATGGCCCAATACCGTATATCACTGGTTCTTATTAGGCTACTCTCCATTGTTCTGTCGAAATACAATGAGAATTGAAAACTGAGAATCCCTTACAGTTGGTGTAGGCCTACTCTTCTCGTCATCCGGACAGCTGGTCTCCTCTGTTGTACTTCCGTCTGGATTCGTCGTCGTCAGAGTGACCTTGACCTTCGGCGGTGACCCTGGACGCTCGACCTTCTCAGTCACCTTGACCTTCTCGACCCCGTTCTCATCTGTCGTCGTCTCGGTTGTCGTTGTCGTGGTAACGCCGTTGATTGTTGACGTCATCGTTTGTTTCGAGCTTCGGAAGGACATAGCCGGCTGTTGTGATTCTATGGATAAAACCTCACGGATAATTATAATTTTGATCAGGTAAGGTCAGGGCTTTTGCAACGACCAGTTGTACACAAAATAATATGCAGTTCTAAATGTGTTTGTGCAGTTGTAGAAGCACTTCTGTATAGTTAAAACTGGCTGAAAATGGTCATTGTCCTCCGATTGGAAGTAATTTATCATGGAGGACGGGAAGGAAGGAGTTGCGCAGTTCTACAAATTCTTTTAAAAACAGCCCTGGGTAAGGTAGACGAGATGATTAAACTTAGGTCAAGACTACCAGTGCAGATTGGCTACGTCAACCGTTTTCACCGTGGGAACGCGTGGATGACGTACAAACGTCAGCGTACATTGTAGGTCAGACCGGTTGATATAACGCAGTGTAAAATTCGTAGGCTAAATGTAAATATGGAATGTAACGTTGCGATTCCAGCTGTTTTAAAATTTCCAAGTAAAACATCGATAGCATTCAGTATGAGTGCGACCTGGTGGCAGACCGGTAACGCATCCGCTCACGAAGCGGGAGGTTGCGGGTTCGAATCCGGGTAACGACCTTGGGCAAGTTGTTTACGCACACGTGCCTCTGTCACCAGGCAGTATAATTTGGTACCGGCGTAAACTGGGAAGTAAACAGGAAGTCCTGCGATACACTCGCACCGTGTCCAGGACCTTGGGGTTCGTCAATTGCTGGCTCAAGGCCATGGAAAAGGAGATGGGCGCTTCTCTATGTTCCTCATGGAAAGGGATAGGAATTTACTTTTTTCTTTACATTCAGTTTGTAGTAGGCCTACAAATGATATCTGATATAATTATTATACCAGGTTCATAATATCATTTATAAGAAATGTCGATTAAGTGGGCGATTGCTTGCAGCATTGAGTGTGCACGAAAGAGGCATAATATAAAATTATTATTATTATTATTAGTCGAGCAATTAATTAATTAATTACCCGAGTTCTGTTTATCGTCCTTTTTTGTCGAAGTAGGTATTTTCCCATCCTTTGGAGGGAAAACGTTGTTGGCGTAGTCATTGTTGTAGTTTCCAGGTGGAAAGAAATTCGCCACGATCATCCAATCTCCATCCTTAGTCTGCGATCGTGCAATTCCCAGTTCCCTGCTGTCCTTCCAGACGACCTGGGTAAAGTGACCTACATGGAAATGGTTATCACATTTTGAGAGTTAGCGTACATCGGATTGAATCTCGTATAGTTTGGCAGTGTTTCTTCCAAAAATGAAACTATCTCTTTATTCTTACGTTCGTTCATTTTGTCCATCCGACCATAGGTCCATCACTCCATCAGTCTTATTTGTGTGCGGCAAGAACATATATATAAAGTAGAATTTTCAATACAGCAGCCATTCATGTAGTTGACATCATCGAACACTTCATTCAAAGTTGAATTTGTGCAATTTTGGTCGGAATTATAAATAATATCTCATGCGGATGTAGGCCTACGCATATAATTATATAGTTTGACCACTTTAATGACGAGCGTGCAAGCCTTCTTCCAGTTACTTGAAGATTATATAGACTTATTGTCCATCGTTAAAGTGCTAAGGTGTTGGAGTTATGGGAGTCATGGAAGAGGTCAAAGAAAAGAAATTAGATGCTCTTAAAAAGATAGTAAAAATTTCACAGATAGGCTATATTTGGAAAGTCATAAAGGCAGGTCGAGTAAAATATGCAAGTCAAATGGTCTGCCGAGACCCCAGACATAATTATACGGTGGCGCCACCACTGCTTCCGGGTCGTTCTGGTGATAATATCAGAGTTTAGTAAATTGACCGATATTATATTATAATATCGGTCCAAACTCTTTCTTACTAAACTCTTTCTTACCTGTAACAGTTCCTGCTCGTCCGCAATTAGCTTCGAAATCGTAGCCTTCTATTTCGCTGTACCATTGCTCGGCAATTTTTGGTCCTAATAAACATCAATAAGTAGCCTATTGCCTCTCATTATTCCTATTAAAAGATCTGTGTGATTTAAGGACGCTGTTTATAGACCTATCAGATGATATAGGCCTACGCTTCGAAAATGCGCATCTCAAACACCTCACAACTTATTAGAATCAGTTTCTATGGTAAAAAAGCATCGTCTCATCTAGCTCCCATCTCACACAATTATAACACCAATATGTCTATCGTCGAAAATCAGAATTTTATTCACAGCAACCATCCATGCATGCCTTTGACATTAGGAAAGCGGCGCAATAGGCCTATAGATCATTAGGTAGCCTACGAAGCTATGTAGGAGCTACTCTTTGGAGAGAAGACAGGATTGTTGCAGTGGATGAGCGCAGTGAGTGGAAGCCAGTGCAAGACTTCAAGCATAATTATCCCGTTATGTAGACTGTAGGCCTAAAGATATCCGGCTTGCTGAAGTATTTAAAACGATATTTACAGATTATTATTATTATTAGTAGTAGTAGTATTATTATTATTATTATTATTATTATTATTATTATTATTATTATTATTATTATTATTATTATTATTATTATTATTATTAGTTATTTGTTCTGGCAAAATAATCAAAGTGACCGCTTCTGATCTCACCTGTAATTTCATCTCGACTACTCTTCCCCTGATACGCCACATTCTCGCCCAGTTTCGTATCCTTGTAGTCTCGGTCTGGATTGTGTTTTAAGACATTTCCATGCGCTATGTGATCGGCCCATTTACTGGCGATGTCCTCAATTTTCCGGTTGTAGGTCAGAGGTTCCACCTGGTGATTCGCGCGATATTCGTTGATTGCAGAAAGACAGTCTTCTGCGAACTTCGTCTCTTCTGACATCGTTTCTATCGAACTAAATGTTATTTTACTATATATAGATTTACTATTTTAAATTATGTATAAGCTTAAGTATGCAATCGTTAAAAGAAATTAAAAAAAGGTTGCACGCCGCACATGGGAACATAGGGCGCGGTGACGTGGAGGATGTGTTCGGTGCCTTGGAGCTGGAAGGACCAGGAAGGTTGCGTGTTCGAATTCACTTCAAGCCGCTGCGTAGCGACCCTGAGCAAGTCCTTCACTCGCAATTGCTTATGCGCTTCGGCCTACGTAGAATAGGAGTGTCGCTCCTACAATCATGAAGCTCTGATGCCAGTGGATATAATTATGAAGGTGCAGAGCTAAAGATTGTGCTTTGAATCTCCTAGGGCAATTCTATACTTTAGGAACATACTAATTATTTGTCAATCTGCCTTCATAAAATGTAATTTCTTTATTTTCTTTCTTTTGTAAAGAAGATGTTTCTGGAACCCCAATTAACTTCAAAAAACTAGAGACGCAACTGTATGTACCGGGGTATTGAATTTCCAGTCCTGTGTATAAAAACATTAAACAGTCCCTGCTTCTGTGAAACATAATTTTATTAAGTAGTAGGCTAAATAGCATTGTCTCTTACTTTGCAGACGCGAGAAGCGAATGAGACTATCTGAATCTCCGACTGAATCTTGTCTCGTTCGACCTCATGTTTTGTAGTTTTATACAGAGACCAGCAGCAGAATTGTGGTAAACTGCGACAAACTTTGATTGGTCGTATTCGCTCTAGATGAACTATGACGTACTTTGCTCTCTCTCTCTCTCTCTCTCTCTCTCTCTCTCTCTCTCTCTCTCTCTCTCTCTCTCTCTCTCTCCCTTTTCCTCTCTCCCCATATTCCTCTCCCTCTCTTTCCCTATCTCTCTCCCTATCCCTATCCCCTCCCTCTTCTCTCTCTCTCTCTCTCTCTCTCTCTCTCCATCTCTCTCTCTCTCTCTCTCTTTCTCTCTCTCTCTCCCTCCCTCCCTCCCTCCCTCCCTCCCTCCCTCCCTCCCTCTCTCTCTCTCTCTCTCTCTCTCTCTCTCTCTCTCTCTCTCTCTCACTCACTCTCTCTCTCTCTCTCTCTCTCTCTCTCCCTCTCTCTCTCTCTATCTATCTCTCTCTCTCTCTCTCCTTCTCTCCTATCTCCACTCTCCCTCCCTCTCTCTCTCTCTCTCTATCTCTCTATCCCCCTCTCTCTCCCTCTTCCTCTCTCCACATATCCCTCTCCCTCTCTCTCCCTATCTCTCTCCCTATCCCTATCCCCTCCCTCTTCTCATCTCCCTCTCCCTCTCTCTCTCCCTCTCTCACACTCTCTCTCTCTCTGTGTGTCTCTCTCTGTGTGTCTCTCTGTGTCCTCTCTGTCTCCCTCTCTGTCTCTGTCTTTCTCTGTCTCTCTGTCTCTCTCTCTGTCTGTCTGTCTGTCTGTCTGTCTGTCTGTCTGTCTGTCTGTCTGTCTCTCTCTCTCTCTCTCTCTCTCTCTCTCTCTCTTATGTAGATATTCCCTACTTCTTGCTTTTCCTCTCGCCTCTCACACTCTTTCCCTCTGTCCCTCATATTGCTCTTCACCCTTTGCACCTATCTGATGGCTATTCTTTTCCTCTCTGCTTCTCTCTTTCTGACTTCACCACAGTGCTTCAGTATAATTATTCTGACACTCAGCTCCGAAGTTCAGATAAGTAATCACTCTATCACATGATTATGTGCTGTCCCATCGCGATCTTTTAAAGTCTACGCCTTAGATAAATCATTTCATCAGCACAGCAGAAAGTCAAGTCTGAATTGTAACATAACCTACAATCCTACATTGTATATTGCGCATTCATATGGCGCTAAGCCGAGCTTAGCGACCATCGTAGCCTAATATTAGGCTATTCACTGTATAGTAAACAGCCTAATTCTAAAATAAACTCAACGTAATAAAGTCCATCCTAATGTGGGGCACGGTGGTGTAGTGGTGGCGTCGTTGCCTTCGAGCGGAAGGTTCGAGGTTCGAATCCACCTCACCGCGTAAGGACCCTGGGCAAGTCCTTCATTCACACTTGCTCAGCGCTTCGGCTTGAAACTCTGATGCAGTGTCTGCTCTGCATTCGGGAGCGCCTCTGAGTATGAGAGCTTGAAGGGGCGTTATAACAAGTGCGCATACAACAAAAATAAAATAAAATATGGAAATTCATAAAAAATTTCTGGTGGGGTGTCACTCTCTCCTAGCATATCCCCTCTTTGCTCTTGGACCTAGGATACGCATCGGAGATCTCCTCCGGACACTCGTTTGTTCCTCCCCTGAAATCTTGATTACTCTCAGAGGAGGGGGGGGACTAGATTAGACCACTGAGAGGTGGACAACATACGGCCCGCGTCTTTATTTGTTTTATATAGTAAATATTAATGCAGCAAAGATATGTCCTCTCAATTAAAAAACAAAATCCACGTGACGTAGGCCTACAATGCTATCATTCCAACATCATGTCAGCAACTTTTTATGAACAGAGTCAATGACGTAACAATGATGTTTGCAGCATAAAAAGCGTTGTCATAGTAATACAGAGTACGTATAATTAATTGTCATAGCAGCAATTAACTTTCTCCAAACACAAAGTTAGTGACGCAAGCAATTTCATAACAGAAGAATTCGTCGCAACACGAAGTCCGTAGATAAATTATACTTGGTATCATCATGTCCAATTTGTCCATAAAATTAGTGATGTAATAATAGAGCTTTTAGAACAATGAGATGACGTCATAATGGATTGTCCAATGTCCACAGCACAAAGCTAATAATAATAGGCTATATTAAGAGTTTTATTAAATTTTGTCCTTTTGTTGTCATTCAGGTTTACTAAGGTCTCACAGCTTTACTGAACAGGACCACCACATTTGTTAATTAGGCCCTGGGCGAAATTAGGGTAGCGATGGCAGCTACTGCGGTGTTAACTGGTAGTTAATAGTGGGGCTCTTAAGTTTTTAGTTCTTCATAGCATTTGAAAGTCGCCATCACAGCGTACTAGCGTTTAACAGTATCGCTTTAACGACGGCAGGCCTAAAGTTTCAGACCTTCAGCATAGCTAATACGAATTTCAGTATTACTCTATGCATTGTCAGAGACACGTGACGTGTAGGCCTATAATAATTAACCTGGCGTGGCAAGATAAGACTAAATGAAAGGGTGGGACAGAAAAGACGACAGGGCAATCCACGAAACTGTTAAAATGGTGAATCAAACTGGATCGGATGGATTTGAACCTATATAGCGCCGCACTCAACTCACTTCTTGATTCAGTCATTCGCTTACTTACTCACTCACCCAGTCTATACAACATGCATGCACACGCCCATTCACTATCCATTCCCTTCAATAATTCATTTACCCACCAATTCAGTGAATGCATTCATTCCTCCACTCATTCGTTCATTAATTAATTTAGACGATGAGATACAAGCACCCACCTAATTGGTCAGCGAGTATTCTTCAGTGTCCTGCTTGGCATCCAACCCCAACACAATCGATTTCTAGGATGCTTTATGAAACTCGGTCGCAACTTGCGAACGGTTGAAGTCCTTTGCCATCCGACAGACCCATCGACCGAAAACAACGACATGCACATCACCCTGCATGTGTAGTGTGTGTAGTGTGTGTATAGCCCATTGTTATATGCAAATAATATTATATAGGTCTACAACAGTGACATTCTGACAGTCTCATCGAGATAAGCATTGCAGATACATAACACACAAGAATTTATATAATATGTATATTATATGCATGTAGCCTACATATATTTGTAATATGAAATTGTTCGTGGATTTATGCATGATGTATAGACCACACATAATGTATATTTGTATAAAATTGTATACACGTTAATGTGTAGATCCAAATATATACATATATTATATATATGTCCATGTATCCCCTAAGTCCCAGTTGAATGTAAGACCTATTGGGATGTTGGTGTTTTATTGTCCCATCGATCGACCACCCATCCATCCAGCTGCAGCAGCCGAGGGGGGGCAGGTCGGTCGACTAGTGGCTCTCCATCTGGGACCTCTTTCCCCCGTTCATCTGGCCATTACTGCGGTCATAAACGTCTCTTTTCGCAATACATAATAATACATAGGCCTATATACAGGGTGCGCCAAAAAAGACCCCCTACGTTTTTTGCCAATATCTTGGCCAGAAGTAAGAATTTTCGTCAAAAAACGGTAGGTGACCTCCCTAAAAGTGGCATAACTTTTGTTCTGTTTGAAATATTTTGATGAAATCTGGCCATCATGTGTAAATAAATATGAATCGTCTATAAGACTGTAAAATTTCATTTCGAAATTCTCACTTCTGGCCAAGATATTGGCAAAACACCTAAGGGGGTCCTTTTTGGCGCACCCTGTATACATACAGTTGTAATTATATGCCTTTATTTAAATAGGCATGCATGCAGTCAAGCCAGTGAAAATAAAACTGCACCCGCTGAAATTTGTTTGCGAAGCGACGACAATGCCTGTTTTCGTCTGCAGACTATAATTGGATCCCATTCGACACATGTATCAATAATTATTAATCACCGATCAGTGTCTCTAATCATGTTGATCAATTAATCAACAATTCTATATCGAGTCAGACAAATCAATTTACCAAAAAGTTGATTGACTGATTGTCGATACTGATATGCAAAGCCAGTTTTTTATTTTGCCAATCCGAGACGCCAGTATAGTCATTCGATACACCATCACAATTTTAATATTCTGCCCACATCATTGTATGAGTGCATTTAGCAAATGATGATGCGTCAGTAAAATGTAGGACCGATCGATATTCAGTGCACTGAAAATCGTCCCTATTAATTATAGGGGTTACCGTAATCGAATAGTTTGATTAATTGATTCAAACCGAGAAGTACGCAGTAAGATCACACGATATAGCGCCTAGGCCTACTAGCAACAGCTAATGACGAGT
This sequence comes from Lumbricus rubellus, assembly GCA_945859605.1. NCBI lineage: Eukaryota > Metazoa > Annelida > Clitellata > Crassiclitellata > Lumbricidae > Lumbricus > Lumbricus rubellus. The sequence continues at coordinate 24,510,671 of OX243817.1, forward strand.
TTAGCAGGAGTCGAATTTAACTCCATGGCAGCCTGCAAGACGACCATCTGCCCAATAATTTTTACCATCGCTCCTATAGCCTATGGTTCCCAACCCGTGGGCCAAAAGTGGCCTGCCAGACCTTAAAAATGGTCCTCATCTCTCAAAGAATTAACAAAAATATATGAAAAAATTGACAATTTGAACAGGACAGAACACAATAATTTTCTATTAGCCTACAGATTATTTTAATTTGACGTCTATAAAAAATTAAGCATTCTATTTTGATTCAATTGCAACAATTTTATATGCTTTTATAGTTGATTAAATTTTAGCCTCGTGGCCCCCTGATGTCCTCCAACTTAAAAAAGTGGCCCTCAAGTCAAAAAACTTGGGAATGGTACCGAATCTAATGCCTATCAATTTTTACCAAGCACTATATGAATAAGCAGGTATACATCCTCAACATATAATATTATAGGCCTTGCTTCATAAATCTCGAGATAGCGGTTACTGTCTAATACTACCACTATCGTCTATAAAAACCTTTGCTCATCACGCCTGCCGACCATCACCATGCCAACCATCACCATGCCAACCATCACCATGCCAACCATCACCATGACAACCATCACCATGCCAACCATCACCATGACAACCATCACCATGTTCACTGTAACAGTAGGCCTATCTTAGACAATCGCGTTACGAAACAGCATCGAGGAAAAATAGCATCACAATGCAATTATCACAATTAAGTGGTTGCTATGGTAATTAATATGGGCTCTAAGCATGCACAATGCCATTATTATTAGAGGTTAGTATAGCAATTTATAGCCTTCATGAAATCACAATGCTATTATTATGAGAGGTTATTATTTATAGAGTCTATGATATCACAACCCAATTATCATCATAGGAGGTTGCTATGGCAATTTATAGACACTGTGAAATCACAATGCCATTATTAAAGAGGTTACTACAGCAATTCATAGCCTTAGTGAAATCACATTATGCCCCTATAATGAGAGGTTACTAAAGCAATTTTTGGCCTCCATGAAATCACAATGCTATTATTATGACTTTAATGAGAGGTTACTATAGCAATCATGAAATCACAATGCCATTATTATGACTTTAATGAGAGGTTACTATAGCAATCATGAAATCACAATGCCATTATTATGAAAGGCTACTATTTATAGAATCTATGAAATCACAATCCAATTATTATAGTAATATGGCAATTTATAAACTCTATCAAAATCACAATACAATAATTGTTTATAAGAGGTTGCGATGCCTATTAATAGACTCTATGAAATCTCATGGAATAAAAGTCAACTATGGCAATTTATAGCATAGATCTATGATAGAGGTGGTCAACACGATATCAAATAAAGACACCACTTCTCGCCTTAATCTTAATAATAATCATCATCATCATCGTCATCAATCATCGTCATCAATCGTCGTCATCATCGTCATCATCATCAACATCATTATCATCGTTGTCGTCATCATCATCATCATCATCATCACCACCACCACCACCGTCCATCATCATCATCATCATCAATCGTCGTCATCATCACAGCCATTATCATAAAATGTTGTCACCACGTTCATCATCATGATCATGTACCATGATCAGCATTGAAACTATACTGCTGTCACTTACATCATGACCACGGTCAAGACAACCATTGTCATGACAAAAACCTTTCACATTAATTATCAATAGGTAAATCGTACGAGTACAGCAATTCTCTTCATTATCAACCTATCAGTATCAACACCAGGATTGTGACAGATAATTAAACATAAACATAACTCATGCAGTTTATTGTAATAATATACTGTATTGCCCTAACAAAAGTCTATATTAATAATATGTAAAATTAAAATTTTAAGCACATGCCCAAATTAACACAACTCACTAATATCCTCCAATTCACATTGTAGTACGACTTGTACATGTATGTAAAAATGTCTATAACAATAACAGCATGGTAAGTTGGCTACAATTAAGGCATAAAAATATCAACAGTAATTCTGTAGTACAATTAAGGCATAAAAATATCAACAATAATTCTGTAGTACAATTAAGGCATAAAAATACCAATAATCCTATATGACAGCAGTAACAAATTAAATAATAGCGGGAAAATAAAAACGTTAAACAAAACATATTTTCAATCTCGGAAACACCGCACTTGGCAATCATGAAAAACCGGGTAGACGACAAAATGCCAGTACATATCAATGAAAGATATAAAATGTCACCGGACCACCATACCAATCCTGCATGCCGTTCTATTAATAGGCTCTCGTACCAGTCATACAAGTCACATGCATCTAATTAATCGACTAATCTCGTTCATCCATCAAACATGACCTCTTGGTTCCTCGCTCTAGAACAGCTACAACTCAGTCTCAATCATTTGCCTAAATTGGTCCTTCTCTTTGGAATGCTCTCTCCTTCTGTTCACTCTACACTTCTGTCCAGGGCTGTTTAAGGAATTTTTAGAACTGCACAACTCCTTCTTTTCTTTCCCATCCTCCATGGTAAATTACTTCCAATCGGAGGACAATAACCATTTTTTGCTAGTTTTAACTGTACAGAAGTGGTTCTACAACTGCACAAATCCATTTAGAATTGCACATTTTGTGTACAACTGTACGTTAAAAAAAGCCCTGCTTCTGTCTGGCAGGCTCTCGCTCCTCTCATCTCAAAACCTGCATCTTCTTGTGGGGTCTTGCGCACTGGTTACCCTACTAGAGGTGCTTTATAATAGTAGTTCAAGCTATAGCTTTTTGAAGGGCCTGTTTGTGCTTAATGATTGCTTCTTCGATATATAATTTTGCTAGAGTTCAAGCAAAAAAAAACATACTTATAACCACCAGCCAAATATTCATCCAGATACTCATAGCCCAACAACAAGTCAGCTGTTCCGCCAGTCAATTATGATTAGCCAACCTGTGTAGCCAGAGGGAATAAAATTATGATTTTGATTTCCATAGATAAAAGCTGATTGTTCATCCATAATGTAAACTTATAATTCACTAATTGTTCTTACTGCAAAAATGCAGGCTCTATGGTTACACAAACCTATGAAGATATAATATATATAGACATTATTTTGAGATGATACTGTCAATTCAGCTTAAGCATTTAAAGCTATCTATGACTTTTTCTGTAACATTCTATTATATCAATCGTTAATTGACTAAAACAATCATAGCACAATACAAAACGAATATAAAAGTAACAACAAAATCACTTGTACATAGGCGTAGGAGACGGGGGGTCCAGAGGGGGCAAATGCCCCCCCCCCCAATTTCGGGCAAGTCTGGTTTTCGGGCAACAACATTTATAATTCAAAATTGAGCCACCTATAGTTATTCTTCAAAAGACACAAACATTGGTCTAAATAGTCCATAAACAGCAAAGAATAAGAAGAAATGTGACCAAAATTAATTTTCAACTTTCAATTTTTTTAATTCATTTTTTTTTCAGATTCTTACAGTTGAGCTAATTTTGGAATGCATGTCCTAAAAAGGTCTTCAGAGTTCATGTTATCAAGTAGCCAGATACAAGTTATTGCTTATCACTTTTGTAAATGTAGTTTCTTTTCAACACCCCAAAACACTAACCTACAACAACCAATTCCAGTTAAAATCTCTGAGGTAAAAGGCCACCAATTTCATGCAAAACACTAAATTTACCCTAAGTCACAGACAGAAAAATGTAAAAATGCCTAAAACGGCTGTAAAAAGTAAAACTTCATCCAAATTGAAATTGAGCAAGTCTAAACAGCTGTAAAAATAAAATATACCGGGTAATCAAAACTGAAATTTTACAATTCTGCAAGACCAAAACAGTAGAAATTATCATACAGCAGCAATATGAAAATCATATATATCACAGGATGAGGCAAGAATAGAAAAGTAACATGGCTATCTGTCCGTCATTGTTCAGGGAGAGTCACATCATCAAAATAAGGTACAACGGCGTCACCAAGAGAAAGCTGTGCGTCAGCAGAAGTACCGACGTGCCGAAGTAATATTCCAAACGTACTCTGAAATAAATGAAAGTTCAATTGATTTAGTGTTTCACTTTATATTACACCATGTTACGTTAACCTCATGTCCCTAATTTATCATACATTTTTCCATTCTAAGTAAGTAAGTAAGCCGTTTATTGACAAAGCATCAAACACGTACAAAAGAGCAGTAATCAGTACAAATTCAATGACTTTCGAGTGATCGGTGCATAAGTCAAAGGGTCAATCCAAAAAGGTCGTATGGACCCGCTGAGGCTGGATTGACCCTTCCTTTCTCAATAACATTTGGCTATTGTAAAAAAAAAACAGTGCAAAGCACAACATCTTACACATGAAACAAAAGTAAACTGAAATGAAATGACACACAGATTTCAAAACAAAACAAAAAACAAGAAAAAAACAAATTATGACCAATTGTTTAAATCTAGTAAACAGAGATTAAACAGTCTTTTAATTTTTTTCTTAAACATGTTAATGGTGGGTATAAGTGTAATATATTTTGGGAGGTTATTCCATATCATAGGGCCAGAACATTTAATCGAAAATAATTTCATCCTAGTATGTGCAACATCGGTGCGGTAGTGTAACAGAGTTCTAGTGAAATGGTTATGTACAGCAATTCCCTGACAAAAATAACCATCAAATGTCGTAGGCAACAATTTGTGATGATAGCGAAACATGAACAAACTGATTTGAAACTTATATATATCTGATAATCGTAGTATGTTATAGGTTCGAAAAATTGGTTTGGTACTGACAGACCAGCATAATAAGAAAATAGTTCGAATGGCACGTTTTTGCAAACTCTCCAATTTTTTTAAATAAAAACTATAAGTTGAGGCCCAGCAAATGTTACAATATGACAAGTATGGAAAAATTAAGGAATAGTATAAGCCTTGTAATGTAGCTTGAGAGAGACAGTGACGGATTCTTGATAGCACGCTAATATTTTTTGCTATTTTTTTAGATATCTGCTTAATGTGTTCTTTCCAGGTGAGGTGCTGGTCCAGATACACACCTAAAAATTTACACGATTCAGTCGGCATAATCATTTGACCATCCATTGTCAATCTGTAATCACACACTGGCGTTAGTTTACGGCGGGATCCAAAAAGAATAAAGTTTGTTTTATCAATATTAAGCGATAATTTGTTAGCTCTAAACCAGGAAGAAATGGTGATGAGCTCATGATTAGCTCTTTCAAACAATGATTCTATTGACTTATCAGATATAAAGGCATTCGTGTCATCAGCAAACAATATATAGTGAAACACTTTGGAAGTAGTCGTCAGGTCATTTACATATATTAGAAATAATAATGGCCCCAGAATTGAACCCTGAGGTACGCCACAACTGATGGGTTTACCAACAGATAAATGACCTTTAAAATAAACATGTTGTGATCTGTTGTGAAGAAAATCAGAAATCCATGCCTTACTTACACCTCTGATACCATAGTGTTCAAGTTTTTTTAATAAAATTTTGTGGTTTACAGTATCAAAGGCCTTGGATAGATCAAAAAATATTCCTAGAGAAAGTTCTCGGTTATCCATAGATTCTAAGATTTTACATTGTATTTCCAGGAGTGCCATATATGTGGAATGTTGTTTTTGGAAGCCGTATTGATTAGGTGATAGTACATTCATTTTAAGGAAATAATCCATCAATCTGTTATACATGATCCTTTCAAAGAATTTGGAAAAAAATGGAAGTATAGAGATGGGTCGATAGTTATTTATTTTGTGTCTTTCACCTGATTTATACAGAGGTATGACTTTAGCCATTTTTATTTCTGGTGGGATGATGCCAGTAAAAAATGAACTATTTATAATTTGAGCCAGAGGTTCGGCAATAAGCTGAATTGTGGCTTTTGCAACACTAGGATTAATATCGTCCATACCCGAACTGTAAGTTGTTCTTAATTGTTTTGCAACATCAATCACTTCATGCTTGCTGGTAGGAAAAAGTCCGAAAGAAGAACTCTGCGAGTCCTTTAAGAATGTTTCAAATGCTTCTGAGTTTTCACCAATTTTGGCAGCTAACGTCGGACCAATGTTTACAAAGTAATCATTGAATTTATTAGCAACTTCTAGTCTATTAGAGACATCTGCTCCGTCTATTTTGAATGTGTCAGGGGTGGGAATATTATCGTTATTAGTTAATTAGTTAATATTCCCATTCGGGAATTTATATAGCACCCTTTCAAGAAAAAGACTCCTAAGAGGCGCTCCCAACTGCAGCGCACCCAAAAAGAATAGCTTTAAGTTTCGTAAGAAAGAATACTGATAGAACCCCAGCACGAAGGCCTACCCGTACATGTACAAGTCAGGGTTTTCAACAAGTTTCCTAAAATCAAATAAGGAATAACCTTGCTAATGAATGACCAAGGTCAGAGATATAGATTTGCCATCACTTCATACACCTGTCCAACTCTTTACACTATATAGTTCATCTGTAGTGGCTGCTTAGCCTTATTTAACAAACCAGATTTGAAGAAAATTGCACTGAGGAATGGTGGAGACTTTTTAAAAACACTGATAACCTACTAATTGAGTGGATAACATTACATCCTATGCTCAGCCAGATTTGACTACTAAACTTCTCTTTTCAAACTTGTTAAAAACAAAATTTAGACATTCTAGTTTTTACAGCCTTGACTGGGCTCAACGAGAGAAGCCTGGTTTCTGATCAAAAATATGTGTCTTATTGAACTACATTGCGTAAACACAGAGACCTTGCGACCTGATGCCATTGCGATAAGGCTGCGAAGAGGTTCCTTTGTACGTTCCCCCGTTTTCTGATTTATGCAAACCATCTGACATCGGTTGCAAGGACCTTCACTCTACAACGTAACAATCAATCACTCTGACAATCAATCGCCTATACTCTGTCAATCAACTCAATACACAATCTATAGGTGAACCATTCAGCCAAAAAAAGACTAACCTTTCAGCCACTAATGTAATACACAGATAACCAAATGCCAACCAATCTGAAACTGGTGATAATAATAATAATATTAATCCACCCATACCCGCAATTCAATAAGGAAGTTCAAATATGACAAAAATACTAATTCACCCAAACCAGCAATTCAAAAAAATACTAGTACACCTGTACCAGTAATTTTTTAAACTAGTTCAACCATACCAGTAATTCCAGAAACAAGTCAAACTGAACAGAAAAAAAGTCAATATGAAATAATGAAAATAGTTTTGCATTTATCATCCAATTTCATATCGTTGTAATGCCTGTACAGTTCACAATAAAAACTATGTTTTAAATTAACAAAATAAATTAAATCTTAAGGTGCTACTACACACATGATATAGCTGACCAAGTTCACTTCCTCACTTATGATTTTGCACGACGACACATCTAACCAAAAACCATCGGAAAACTTACCACAAAGACTTCTGACCCAATCCGCACTGACGTCCACTTCTCCTCCTCAAAAGCACTTTGTGTTTTAACAACAAGATTCGGTCGAAATCGGTCAAGAAGTTCCTGTAAATCTTTACAGTCAAAATGAAGACAATGATAAAGTACACTGTCTGAGCAAACACAAAAGATCTTTGCTTCTAATAATTCAGCTAAATTGCAAGTTACAAGAAGAAGATACCTAAAGCTTTGAAGGCAGTGTCATAAGAACAGAAGTGGGACACTGTGTTTTCATAGCTAGACAATTGTGTATACAGATACTATTTAAATGAACCCCTTAAAGAGATTGAAGTACATGGCTACCTACAGGTCGTAGAGAGATCAAACTTAACCCTTTGAACCTGGAGCTCCCGTAACTCCATGGATAACGGGCCGCTATAGAGACCATTAGGGTTCAAAGGGTTAAGATAATCTGAAAAATTTCATTAGCTGTTCCCCCCTCTTAAAGTTCGAATTTAAAGTGGAAGATTGCTTCCAAGAAGGCAATTTCATACATAAGACTTCAGGCAAGATGTACTGGAGTCCTCGGACACAAGGGTGGGACCAACAGAATGGAATGGTCATCACCCCAGTCAGCAGAAACAGTAACGCACAGCTCCTTGAAGCACAAAATCAGAGATACAGCAGACATAATTCTAACAACCAGCAAAACAATAACACCATGAGCAACAAATTTCTTACCAATACAGCTCTCCTTTTCTTGGATGTCGCCATTTTCAATTCGTTTTCTCATCTGTTCAACAAGCCGCGTCAAACTGGCCGTACCCACCAACAAGAACTGAGCCTCATTTGCCAGTGACAATTTTCCCGACGTCTTGTGCTCTAATGATATGAAACCAAATGCAAATTTATCTTAATGCTCCAGTCATATAATAAGGATTACTAAAGTTCTGTCTATTTTGCATACATTCTCGGGGTAAAAAATCGTAATAAAGTTAAGCTGTCACATAACAAGACCATGCAATACATACGCAAAGTCACAGAATACTCCAGTGAGATAAATCATAAAACTAGACTTTTAACATGAATCTATGTTTTGTAAGTTTTAAGTAAATTTATTTTACACATAAGAAACTGATCTCATTAATGATAATCTCCAATTGAGAAAACAAGGATAAAAAATATTTGAAGATGTTTGAAACTGTAAAACATAGCATTGTAACATTTGGCTTGTAACTGAACATGTAGAAACACAAACTCGTAAATAAATTACCAGGTTTGCTGCGGCTCGTGGCTCGCCCGTCCTTCATAGTCTGCCGTATTAATCTCAAACCAGGTCGATTGAAAACAGATTGCAACCATTCGGCTGCTTCTTCACCACAGTCGCTTCCTAGAACTCTGGAAAAAATAAAATCAACAAACTTAAGAAAATCAAGTATCAGCCTAAAGCTGTGAACTGAACTGCATGAGATTTCCATGGAGTAGGAATGCGGTGACGGCATGCGGTGAGGGAAAGAGAAGATGCGGAAGACCAAGGAAGAAATGGTTGGATGAGGTACAGGAAAAGTCTGGCATGAGACTGGAGGAACTAAGAGAGGCGACTAGGGAGAGGATCAACTGGAGAGGATGCACCAGGGCTTTCGCCAGAGCTCCAGAAGCTGACGGCACCAGGTGACCAGGTGAGGAATGAAATAGAAGCAGTCATTTGATTATATCTTACATTAATAAACGAGATTGCAATGAACAACAGTTATCGTAGATAGACGCTGGAGTTTAACAAGATCTTAAGGTTTCACAAGTCCCCCTACTTGTTTCAGAATTATTAAGGACATCATCTCTTGAAGCGGTGGAATGAGAAGTAAGTAAGAAAGTAAGCGTGTATATTCTGTAGTAAAACCAACTGCCAAATAGCACTACAAATAGTGAACAGGCATCACAATATAAATTGCAGAAATTCTTGAAGTTAAGAAGACGCTGTCTTATAAAACAAAGCAAATAAAATAATTAAAATTCCGTCAGTTTATTTGTGCCACCACAATCTCGATTTCAGCGTATATCACAAAATCACCCAGCAGATAGTTTCAATCACTCAGAAAAAGAATATGTGTAGCATTCCAAAGCGGAACAAATGCAGATGTGGCGGAAGGCCATTACGCACAGAGTACCAAAACTGAAAAGGCAGGATGCTGCATATAATCAAAGTACACCCAAAAGAACGATAATTGTGCTCTTCATTGCCTTGCAAATGCCATTTGTGCTTACTGCTCAGGTTAATGCATCTCAATTCTAATGAAGCGACCAAAACAAGGAACCATCAGTGTATGATGTTTTACCTGTCTCCACAGACTTTGCTGTTACAGATTTGAGTGGATCCAGCATCTGATGACGATGCACAAAGAAGAGGAATACTCAGACTTGGAAAGCCTATAACGCAATGACATACACAAATTTATAAATACACTGAACACATTCAGAAATATATGCATGGCCTTCCTAAAACACTCCTGAGAAACTCCAGTGAATGCTGTCCAACATCGCTATGATTAAATGTCAGCTGCTGAAATAGCACATCATGTAGTCATGTGAAAAGGGTTTAGTATAAATTTAGACTACTACCACTTCTCTGTTTCCAGACCAGTGTTACTCAAATGGTTAAACAGTCCATTGCAACATCCGTTTAATTTCAGGAACAAACGAATTTGCTAAAATTAATGCAAGCATATTCAAACCATCCTCAGCAAGAATAGTTTTACCCGGAAGATAAGAAAGCATAAGCTTACCAGAATAGGAAAGCAAAAGACAGTCTTTCTCTTCATCAACATATGGCTGTATACAACACATATGTGGCTCCCTCTTCTGACCAATGCAGACACCACAGTCGTTGATTATCATCCATTCTCGATCGTTCATCAGACCTCGTGGTCCAATATTTCTATGAGAAACCTGAAATTCACACATAGAACAATGTGTAATTAAAAGACAATGATGAAAACTGGCATTTGAAATCCGTATCACAAAGTTATACAATTCTGTAACACAGCTGACAATATGGAAGTACAATACTTAAATAAAACAACAAACACACACGAGTTTAAACCATGGCCAAACGTAACGTATTTAAGATAAATTTCACTTATTTTGGAGTCGGTCAACGTTTTAGTGTACATAAACATCACACCATTCATAGCTTACAAAAATGACTTATAATTAACTTCACCTTCAAGTAGGTAAGCTAAGTGGAGAAATAATGAGAAGTACTAGCAAATGCACAGCACTGTACAGTGTACAATGTACAAATTGTACATGGCAAGCTACATTTTTTCAAACGAACACAAACTTTATATAAACAATTCAAAGATTGATTGATACAGATTATTGCATATCAAGGTATTGTATAGCAATTGTATATCAATATTCGTAGGAGAGGAAGAGTTTTGGCTAGGGGTTGGGAAATGGAGAGCTTGAATAGCCAGATCAAGGAAAATCTTGCTAATCTGCATAACAACGGGGCAAGAAGCAAATTTCTCAGTCACGTTGTAATGGAATCGGTACCACAGGGTGAGTTTTGTTGATCGGCAGTGACACTTTATGCAATACACGACAATACTTGTGCAAAAGCAATCATAAACAATACTATTTAATATAACAAAATGCTACAAAACATCTCAACATCCAATTTGAAATGTAACAGTTCATCTTACCGTAAGAGCAGCACAGGATTTAACTGGATAAATTCGTATTCCAATTAGACGTATTGGCTCATCATCTTCACTTCTACAAGAATACACTTACATTCAATTTCTTCATTCATCCCATTTTATAACTAACATTGATCACCGCTGTGAAAAACAAAGCAGAGAAAATACAATACAATGCAAGTGTCTTCGTGGGGTTATTGCAAGGCGCTAAATAAATAAATAAATGTCTATATACTTAACATCTCACAACAATTATTTTCAACTGCAGCTAGGTTGGCACCAACTCTGAGCACTGAGCAGTTATCTTCAAGGAAAGCTATATTAAGTTTCTATCGATTAATTGATGCATAAAATGCATGCCAGTATTACATAAATTGAGGCTCAGGCAGCACAGTGATTGATTCTAATTCCTATACAGTCAGTCCAGTGCATTGTTCAACTTTCTGGTCCAAACTTACGATTCATCCATTTCAACTTGCTTACCCACCATAGCCTGACTTACATTTACCTGACCTCTCAGACTTTGACTTAGCTTATCCAACAAATTATGCTTTAGCCCTACGGTTTACTTGAAGGTAATATCGATTGATGCCCTTCACATTACCGTAAGTGTGCTACAAACGTCATTAGATATGTTTGACAATACATAGAAAAGTAAATACAGCACACAAACAAAGCTATTCCTAATTAACTACAACACAGTATTAGTAAGCAAGTAAGTAAGTAAGTAAGTAGGTAAGTATATTCTCTAAGAAGCATGAACCATTTGCTAATCACAATTTTGGTGTAGAAAATCCAAATAAACAGTTAGCAATTATATAAATATCCGAAAGTGTATTCACAAGAGATCTGTAATATACAACATGGCATTACGTTAAATTACAACAGTGAAAACAAGATGAAAGCAACTTAATTATCATCAATACATGCCCATGATTAAGTGCTAATGAATCATTGGAAACGTCTGCACTTCTAGACTGAAGTGTTTTCGTCGTTTCTTTTCCTATGTCGTCGGAGCATTTCTCCGGCTGGACAGCGTGAAGAAAACAGTTGCGTATAAAGCGGAGGAAAGTTTCCGCATCACTGAACGTAGAACAGTAACCAAACGAGATGCGAATGGATCCGGTTGGCCGGCCATCGATCAGGTCCACGTCATCACCACAAACATGCCCAGCCTGAACAACAACCATGTACACAATCATCAACTGGTGAGCCTTCCAAGGCCGTAGCACTAGCCAGGATTTGATTTCGGGGGGTGTTTTTCTTTGGGGGATAATTTCTGACAATCTTTTTTTAGTCGTCTAAATTTCTGATAATTTTTTTTTCTTTTTTAGTCATCAGAAACGATTTTCTTACCATTTTTCGCCTAATTTCATGGTTTTTTTCATTTTGTGCTAGTGAATGCATTCAATTATTTTTTACATTTTTCATTTCGGGGGTGTTTTCATCGTTTTATTTCATGGTTTTCACATCATGTGCTAGTAAATGCGTTATATTATTTTTTACATTTTCCATTTCGGGGGTGTTCAAACACTCAAAACACCCCCCTAGCTACGGCCTTGGAGCTTTCTGTTTCCACTATTAACATCTGGCATATAAATCACATGTGATTCACTCGTTGAAAACACTTAAGTGGGCTTTTCTACTAAATAAAAGATTTACAACAGTCTATTAAAAATAAGTGACCTTAATGGTATAATTTGCGGATAAAGGACCTTTATTAAAACTTGAAATCCTAAAGTACCAGGCAGTAAATTAATTCAAGCGGACAAGCCTTCTCAAGCTGCCCGCTAGTTATATCCACCATTCACAAAACTGAGCCGAAGTTCTTGGGCTTCATAAATGTATCAACCTGATTGAAATGCTTCATGTAAACCACACTGAGCTGCATGAATCCTGTACCAGTTTAAACAAGCCACATTAACTGTAGAATACAAATATACTAGACACTTTATCATGACCGTCGGCTCATCTGGAGTCCAAACAATAATTAATCACCTTCAAATTATCTTTGACTTGGCCGGCTGTCAGCTTCAAATGTTGCTGACAGGCTCCCATGTTACAGAAACATCCTGTTCGAAAGTGAATGTTGTACAGTTGAGCCAGTTTCTCAACCTAAAAATGCAAATGAAAAGTAACCTAAAAGCAAAAGTTACTGTACATAATGAAGGGTGGAGAATATAGAAGCTCAGGCAAAGTGCTCACTAAATAACTGACATTAACAATTAAAAATGATTCAGGCGAGGTTAACCCTAGGTTAACTTTAGGCTAATGGTCAAATACATTTGTGAAATAGAGACTATAATGTCGAAAAATGCATGCAAACGAAGGTCAGTGTATGGTACAGTTAAGTTAAAGCAACACAAAAATAACAGTTTACTAAGAGGAAAGAAATGCAAACAGTTAAAAACTTTACACTTCCATTTATGTAAGGTCCGATAGATGCTGACATGAATCAGAGAATATACTCCATTCAATTAGAAACACAGATATATCGAACTGTAACAACATTGGTCCCTTGATTTTTGACATAATCAAGTTTTTCTGTATTATTTATTTACATGTGGCCATTGTTTCACGACATAGATTTTAATGCTGAAACCATGGTAAAGGAAGAACACCTTAAAAGTTAATAGAGGGCAAAACAAACTCCCTTTAAATGTATCTCTTGTGATTAAACTTGTGCCTGATTACTCCTTTCTTTTTTACGAACAATACCAGGGGCTTAATAAGACTACCGCGTAATACAAGAAGCAATCAACCTTACAATAAGAAAAAAGAAAAATAACCTTTTTTTCAAACCGACACAACCCAGGATTTGTTAATCAATTCAAATTACACTTAGCCACTCCTCTAATCGATTTGCTAATTAATTCGTCAAATTGCTAATTGATTAGTAAAGAATAAGCTACTGAAATCTGATAATCGATTGGAAGCAGCAAAACCTTTAACTAACCGTTTATGGTTAGCAGTTTGTCTAATCGATAATCCAATTGAATAGTTTAGAAAACAACTTCATTCATGTTAACCCTTTAATGCTGTAGGGTATAGATTTCCCATGTACCATTTAATACCATCTCGGCATTAAAGGGTTAATTGAATCAAATCGTTGGACTCCTTTACCTGAGCAAAGCCAATAAAACTGCCATCTGAATTGAGCAGATTGAAGTTGACGATCGGTCCTTGATCAACATCAGACGTGAATGTTGTGCTGTGATACATCGTCACTAGAGGGAAACCGTTCAGATGGCGCATTGCCGATAACTCGTCATGAACATATTTTGCCAACGTAAACGCATGCATAGATATCTCTTTCAGTGATCCTAAAAAGAAATGTATCAACTCAATTTTCAATTTAATACAAAACAGCAAAGTGCTTACTTAAAACTAACGACATTATCACTTACCAGAAAGCATCAAATCAGTTAAGTCAATAAAAAAGAAATGTCAGTGCAATTACCTACTTGAAATTCACAAAGTAAACACTTACTGGAATGCGACTTTCAAGTCAAAGTCAAGTATGTTTTCTTCACCTTTGGCCATTCAATAAGGAATTAAATTTATGAAGCAAAGGGCAATGTTCAGCAAAACTTATACTATAAAGTATATAATTATCAGAGATGAGTGCAATTACCGTAATTAAATTGCCAATTGATTATAAACAGATTAATTATTTAAATAATTTGCTAATCGATTCAAATTAGAATTAGCTGACCATTTTGTCTAATCAATTAGCTAATTAATTAGTTAGATTGCTAATTGATTAGAAAAGAATTAACTACTGAAATCCGCTAATCGACCAGAATCAGCAAATCTTTTAGCTAATTGTTAAGGATTAGCAATTTGTCTAATCATTAACCTAATTGAAGAAGTTCTAATCTAAAATATTTTATTTAGTTACCCACTTCGGGTATGATATATCAGACTAGAAATAATGAACATAAATTATTACCAACCTGTCAGCTGTAGAAGAGAATCAAAACCATGTTTCACGGACAGTATTTCAAGAAATGGCAACGTACCATCTTCAAATCTGTCAACGGCATAACACGAATACTTAAATGCAAAATCATAAATTTCTTTAAAATTATGATAGCTCAAACGAAATGCATAAATCAAGCCTGCGAAAGAATATCATAGTAGTAACTCTCCAAAGAAGCATGATGATCAAAGAGCATCTCAAACCTACTTTACAAGAAGCACGTTAAATCAACCGCTATTTACAGTTACACAAACCTGAAGCAGCTGGAAGGGTCAGAGATCAAAGCTTCATTCAGCTGAAAGACACCACAACAAAGTGGTTTGAGTGAGCGGTGAGCAGTGGGAATGCCAAAGAAAAGTTTTGGTGGAATGCATTTGTTTCCATGAACTCATGCATGGTGAGCAGTGGGAATGCAAGCAAAGAATTTAAAGAGCAGGAAGAATAAGATAATGCAATCCAGCAAACACAACGCAAACTTGTGTTGGTACTCGTTGTTCACTGCTGATGGAGGGAGGAACGACTTAGGGCCAGGAAGCAAGCTAGACATTGACCATCATCTACCGAAGTACTACCTCTATGTGTTAAGCTCACTAATGTAATGTAATGTAAATATTCGAGAATTTCTCAGCGCCCACAAAAGCCACGTCAGGGAGACCAGCTTATTCACTGGCGCTAAATCATTGTCAAATCATTAAAACCAAGTGCTCAGGCCTTTTAATTAAAATGTAAATAATTCTGTAACTAATGCAGCATACTTTTGGAAATAGAAAATTTTGGATCATTGGCTTACTGTTGACTAAGATCCTTGCGCTTCATGTGGAAATCCTCACTAGCCAACGCAGCCTCCACTGTTCCACCACCAAAATAAGTCTTCCTCAGTTGACCACTGCTGGAACGTTTCACTAAAAGTGCACCTGAATGAAAATAATCATAAAAGTCATCAACTTAAGCAACATATTCGTAAAGGAACTACAGGTCATCCCATATGCAGCAAATGCCATCAGTAACAGAAACTCTTGAAAACAAAAATAGTAATAAAGACAATTTGGGTGGCACTGTAACACAGTCAAGCTTTACAAGGGCACCTCACAACTAACAGCAGGGTTGATCTCAGAAAATGAACAAAGGCCAAAAAGAAAATGTTTATTACTAAAAGACACTCAAATAATTTTTTAATAAATTTTGTGTGGAGCTTTAACACAGTCAAGCAATTACAAGGGTGCCGCACAAATCTAACATCACGACGTAGGCCTTAGAACAGCGGTGCGCAACCTGCGGCCGTACGGCCGCATGCGGCCGTGAAAGGAATTATTGGCGGCCGTGGACCCAAATCCAACTATAGCCTACCATATTGGCGGCCGTTTGTAGATAAATTCATAAATATTTTATTCTATTGTTTTAAAACTAAGGTTATGCGAAGCAATGAGTTTCATTTGTGTTTCTTAGTGTATGCAGATATTAGCCCATTACTCTCACTTGAAACACCCATATTGCCCGTCGCATGTGCATGCATCTTAGAGGTGACAGCTGCGTGTGTAACCTATCTTCCAGATGTAGCTCAAAGAACCCTTCACTAATATCCCATAGCCTGCCCAGCTCCGGACAGTCAATCTTTGCATATAATTATGGACCAAGATTACTCCACTAACGAGTGGAAAGATCTTGATATTGTACGAGCCGGGCTGACCGTCAGCTGGCCGCTGCTGGCGGGAGAGAGTGTGACCAATGAACCTTACACCACAGATAATTTTCAAGTATATTAGGTTACAATGTACAACAGTACTGTATCTGTGTAGGGCAGAATGGAAAACAGGTGGCGTAGAAAGCTGAATGGGGCTCAGACCTTGATCATGCGTTTGTCTGACTTCATGAATAGGTCACCCACTCACTGCGATTAGAAGAGAAGCGCAATAGTAGATTCTCCTGTATTCTATCTGTAAAGATTAGTGTAAACTTAGTGTAAATCACAAATTGTCAGCTGTTGATTATGATGTCTCGGAAGAGAAATCGAACATTGGAAGAGGAGAAAAAGACCTTCAAATTACGAGAAATGGGAAACTGATTTTTCGTAGTGGAGACAGCTATGGTAAGCAATCGATAAAATGACTCATCTGCAGTGAAGTAGGCCTAATAAAAATCCTAAAAGCGGACAACGCAAGCAGCATATTTTCGCCGAAAATTATTATTGTAGGCTTCAGCATATTTATTGAAGTCTTAAACCACAGTGAATCTTATAGCACTGAAAATTTACAGCAATTTTGTATAGATGACGGCTTAAAATGCAACCATTGCAATGTAGAAATTAAAAAATTCAAACCCCTCTTGGTGTAACGCGCAACGGAGATCGTCTGCCGGACGCTCCTTGGTCCCTACCCATAAACGTCGAATCCCCCCCCGAGTAGGGGTCTAGATTAAACACTGGCGGCCGTGGAAAGAATGTAAGCTTTTGATGAGGCCGACACTGGCGAAAAGGTTGCGCACCCCTGCCTTAGAAAGTAAACAAAAGTCAAATAGAAAATATTTGACTCCAACCTTGCAAAAATTCTATCACCTGATGTTAGAATTTAAAATAATATTCAGCTGCTCTAACAATATTAATTTAAACAAATTTAATAATCAAAAAGTCACAGGTACCTAGACCGGTTGGATATCCAAAAATCTTGTAAAACGACAGCACCACAAAGTCTGGCTGACACTCCGTCAGATCAATCGTCGACGTCGTCACGTAACTAGCAGCATCCAGCAGAACATGCCAGTTACCATGGCAACCGGCAAACATCGACCGCCCCTGGATCGCTTCCACCCAAGA
Organism: Lumbricus rubellus; assembly: GCA_945859605.1. Taxonomy (NCBI): domain Eukaryota; kingdom Metazoa; phylum Annelida; class Clitellata; order Crassiclitellata; family Lumbricidae; genus Lumbricus; species Lumbricus rubellus. Next base: position 24,528,587 of record OX243817.1, read on the forward strand.
CAAAGGATATCTCTCGCCAGAGAAATTGCTCTGCGCAGGATACGCGAAAAGGTTGTTTGCCATTGAAACGTTCTTCGAAACATCTCCTCTCGTAGGGTGTTGGTGCACAGCGTTCTGCTGAGAAAATGTTCGGATCTCGCTGGCAGATAAATACTTAAAAGGAACGTTCCTGGATTTTATTATTTCACGAATACCGATAACCGACGTGTGATTGTCGGCAAGATAAGCGAACAGCGGTTCCCCTGAGGATGTGTCTGGATGTTTGCTGTTGGAGGTGTAACCATTCTGAGTTTCACTGGTGTCGCCCTGAAAGTGAAAACTTTCGCCCACAATTTTGAGGGCTGCTGTAGAGTTGCTCGTAAAAATGACGGCATATTCATTTGGTGAAGCGTTGAAATGACGCAGCACTCTGGACAGAAACATAAAAGCTTTTAGAAAAATATATGGAACCAAAGTGCTGTAATGTTGCAAGTAGTTAACATTGGTTTTCGGCATTTGCCTGACCAAAGTTAGTGATGGGTCTGATTTTCCTAAATAGATATGTGAGTGGATGTATGCAATTTAAATAGATATGGATATGAACTATCGGTAACCATTACGAAGTTGATTTGTTTCATTAAATCATTAATTCAGTGATTACAAATGTTATATGTACCACCCTGACAACAATGCAGCTTACTTACTAATGTTATGCTGATCAGTGATCAGTCATCTGTCTGCTCAGCACAAGCAAACCTACCTACTTTCAATCACTAATAATTCCTTCAATCGCTACTAGCACCTTACATTCCTTCTCATAGACATTCATCAACAGGCATGGATATTTTAACTGAACATTGATGCAGAACAGTTATGGGCTAGCATGCATTCCATGCCTCTGCTCCCAAGAAATGGAATCTAATGCCACCCTCGTCGTAGCTCAAATCCACTGCCTTATTAAACAAGCAGCTCAAAAGTCATTATTTCTCCTACGCTTTCAAGCACTTGGATAACTAGCAGCATTCACTTCTGGCGGTTCATTATCTGCACTTCAGATTCAAATTTCAGTGGGACTGCATGCGTGTCGCAAATTTAATTTATAACAATATATCCTAGTGCACATTAGTCTGATTAAAAACTAATTCCTGCTGGCAGCCTTCCTACACAGATACCAGTCTAAACACTATTCTCTTGTGATAAGACAAACCTCTGTATGTGTAACGTGTAGCAAAATACTAACCTACATAGAAACCAGAATGAAAAAGCACAAGTAAGCTTTCTGCAAAACCAAACTACCTGCTTCTGACTTCGTCGACAATTTCACTTGATCGAACACTACCTGGGCAGCGACTATGTGGGTTGCCGTAAACCGAGGATGAGAGATCGGCAAATACGGCCGACATCTGGGCTTCAGAATACAAAGTGGCGCCTGCATGGTCCAAATATGTCACCCCTGCAACAACAATTAAGGGAATAATATTGAGAAACCACAAGTAAATGGTCGGTAGAGAAACAGCATATTTTAGACATCATCAAAGTCATAATATCAATCATCACCAACGTTACCATCCCACTTTATATGCATGGTTTTCAAATGTTCTGACTGAATGGCTGACTACAAAGTCACTTTAAGATGAAGATTGCTGCCTGGTCCAAATTGGAGAGATGTTTGGAACTCAGAGAAACAGAACTTTGATTAGATAAGATTTAGGATTCCACGTTCACCCAATCCAGAGAAGAGCAGAGGCCGCGACACCAAATTGCAATTCAAGGACTTAAGTTTGTAATCGTCGACAAAGTCAAAAGCATAACTGAAATCAAGCAAAAGTAGGTTAGGCATCGTGAGGGTCGGTTAGGGTTAGTATTAGGGTTAGTTTAGCCATTAGAAACTCTGGTGGATTGATAGCAAACGACACTGTGTAATTTCCGTCCCCTGATAGTACAAGATCGCCAAAAGTAGAGCAATGATAAAGCCAGAATCGAGTGCCAAGATCATAATTATCACTTTAAACTTTAAGAATGTTCAGCTGTTTCAAACGAATGGAGGCGGCGGAAACCAGACTGAACAGAAGGCAGAAGAAAGTCAGTCAGAGTTAGGGCCTATAGTTACGATTATTTTCTTAAAGACTTCCTTAACTTACCATTCAAGCGTTTGAAGTGAGTCGATCTGGCATTGGTTATTCGTTCGTCGAAAGACCAAAATTCTGTCGATAATTCAGTTTGCATTATTCGTTAAAAAACACTAACTTGTCACCGGTTCAATATCCAAATAGCTGCGCCAGCGCCACTAGTAATAATAAATTTATGATCCTATATTCCTTGCAGATCGGGTCCTTGCTGCGGATGACGATACAAGATAATTAGTGACATCTATGGAATGCAAACGCATGCTTGCTGGAACTTTCATAAAGTTTTACAAATGTTTATCATACTAATTTTTTCGACATTTTTGTAAATCAAAATCCCTAGATTATTGCACAAAGCCTTGGTCACACATAGGCTATTGAGCGTTTCAACTTTTCATAAACTTCAGGCACGGTGGGGGGGGGGGGGGGGGGGCGGTAGCGCAATGGATAACACGCTGGTGTAGAGTGCGAGAGGTAGGCCTAGTGAGTTCGAGCCCTTGGGCTAGATACATAATTATAGATAATAACGGGCACACACGTGTATAATTATAGGCCTACACGTCAAATACAGAATAATGTATTATATAAATCTTCGCAAATTTCTCAGAGCCCACCATGCCATGTCATATAGGGACCAGCTTATTTGCATACACCTACGCATGTATGCACGCATCAGATCACATCTTCACGTTTTCCATATATGGTTTTTGTTCGAAGGATGTCAAACATGTTTATAACAAATGAAAAGGATGTGCACATACGTCCTATTATAATTCAAGCATCAGTGGGCCTAAACATTAAGACCCGCCCATCGTTGTGTGGTTGTGTGTGATTGTGTGTATGCTTGATGCATCTGAAATGTTCTTCAGGGCAGGATCAGAACGTCCAGACACCGCAAGACATTTTTTTACATTACATGCTTTTGTTGTATATGTTCTAAAGAAATGTAGAAAATTTGCAATTCTTTTCAGCAAAATTACGAAATAATGCAATGACATTAATGAAGTTAAATAAACTGCGATTTGTAAATCTCAATCAAGCTCTGGCTCTCTGTATACACAGATCCGGTATCTCAGACATAGTTTTGAAACGCGGTCGGGCGCTCGTCGAAGAAATGTTGACTATAATTTGAAGCACGTCGTGATAGCGAATTGGTAGCGATGGCCATCCTACTGCATGCGGATCGCTGTTGTGCATGGTGGGTGAGAGGGCGGTGACCGCCAGCTGGCCACTCTGAACAATTGGCAATAACGTGTGCATATTCTGGACGCCTGTTACTTCCTTGACAGGACGCAGTGTGTATCTTACGAAGGAACGGTGGAACGAGGATAGGTGGATAGCGGTAGTAAAATAGTTTCATTTGAAGTAAGAAGTTTTCCAACAGCTTTACCTGCGTGTGAGTATCGGAACCGTGTAAAATGTCGAAGAAGTGTGCCAAATGCGACAAAACTGTCTATCCGGCCGAAGAACTGAAATGCCTTGATAAGGTAATGACATCCCTCTAGTATAACTTCCGCAAGCGTAATTGCATGTAGACTGTAGTAGTAGTAATAATAATTTTAATAATTGCACCGGTTGTCGCTGAGATTCTTTTTGGCGAAGATTTTATCTGTCTTAAAAGAGAGAGTTTTGCAGAGGGTTTGGTATTATTATTATCTGTATTGGTTAGGCTACTTGACATGCTGATTAAAAACTTTAGAATCCTTCTGTAGGCCTAGCCTAACTTCCTTCACTAAATAGACTAGGCTACGGCCCGAGTTGAATCGAGCCCCAATATGATTAGACCGAAGCTTTACACTTTAGGCTTACTTGAAGTTATTTATTGATTCATCGTCAACAGAAAAGTAATGGATACAACTAGGCCTATAATGTCATTATGACATACGCTTTTAAGCATAACTTTGGCCTATCAGGTTTCAAATTCAGTTGAGTACAGGGCTTAAAGTGTGGCTGGACGGTCATGGACGTCGTCCATGCACTTATTATTTTAAAATCCGAATGCCGTCCTGCCTCTTATTGGCCAGCACAACCTGGAAAGGTAAGGGCGTCCAGGCACTTCTTTTGGAAATGTAAGGGTGTCCATGCAGACATTTATTTTTCCCACACTTTAAGCACTGGTTGAGTATAATAACAGTAATCTGACAGTGTCAAATGTGTGATAATAATTATGCTAACATTGTTTGAGAGTTTCTTTCATGCATGTAAAATGTTCATCCCATGTTCTGTGCTGATCAACACAGATAAATAAAAAGTAGTCTGCATTAAAAAATTTGTTTGATTATTGCAATAATTTTTTAGGCTCACGGCAGAATAAGGTTTGCCATAAAGTATAGAAGAGTAAATTTGGTCTTGTGTATATCATATTATGACTCATTTATTAGTCTTAAACCAATGAAACCATATAAATTTTATTATCAGTGGTTAAATTGGTTTGAGTGAGCAATGGTAACGACGCAGAAGAGTTTTATTGGAAAACATATGTTTCCATGGTTCCAAGCATGATGAGCAGTGGGAACACAAGCAAAGAATTTCGAGAGCAGTGGGAACGCTGATCCCAGGCGGGGGGTCCAGAGGGGGGGGGGGCAAATGCCCCCAAATTTCGGGCAAGTCCGGTTTTACGGGCAAACACAGCCCCGGACAACTTAAAAAAGGTCAACTTTTTCCCGGATATATTTTTCGGGCAGAAGTTCAATCTTTGCCCCCCCACTGCTGAAATCTCCTGTACGCCTATGGTTCCCACCCACTTTAAACCCCGAATATTATAGGGCTTGAAATACTTTATTTGGAATGCATGAATACATTGACAATTGCAATTGTCGTTTTAATTCATAGACATGGCACAAGAATTGCTTCAAGTGCTGGGAATGTAACATGCAACTGACGATGAAGAATTACAAGGGCTACAACAAGCTGCCATACTGTACTGCGTGAGTAGATATTGATTGCCACAGCTCAAACTCTTGTATTACAATTTATTATTAAATGGTCAGTGATGCATTTGATTTGAACTTCGTACAATTTTTAAATTCTTTCCTTGTTCACTACTTTCATTTTTTCACTTGCACTTTTCTCTTAGATTAAAAGTGCAAGTGAAAAAATGAAAGTAGTGAATAAGGAAAGAATTTTAAAAATAAAAATTATACGAACTTTTAGTCTAAGAGAAAAGTGCATGGCCTTTGATGTGCCTTTATTTTAGGAACATTTAACATTGTTAGTTTTGACATTACAAAATTCAAGAAGATAATCAAAGAAATTAGTTTGCAGTTGCTGACTGCACAGAGATGCAAAGGAGCATTTAGCAATTCACTTTCAGTTCTTAATCTCATTTCAGATTTGAACAAGTTTGAGACTTGTGTATTTCAGCTTGCCTATAAGCCTACCAATTTTAACCGGTCTTCTAATTTCTTTAACCAGGTTTTCCCAACAAATTTAGATTGTTTGACTACAATTTTTCATAAAATATCCATCTTTAGGTGACTTGTGAATTGTGATAGCGACGTTGTGGAAGTGAATAGATAAAAAAGATTAGAAAGAAAACCTGGAACATCATGGGCCATTTGGCAACACCTCCTTGGTCTTACTTTGCCCCTTTTCTGCAGGTGTTTAAAAACCATTCTCTTCTATCTTGATTTAAAGTTGTCAAGCCTGGAGCACCTCTGAGGAGTTTTTAAGTGGAGCTATATAAATTTACGATTGCGAAGTATTTCAAAGTATAAAAGGCCTTGCACACTGGGAGCGCCTCTGAACGGTTCACCATAGTTGAGGCGCTTTATAAATGTTTTAATACAATACAATATTTGCATTGCATTACAATGATGTTGTAGGCATTATCCACAGACGAAACACACGGTGGTTGCTGAAACTCCGGAGAGCAGAAGATTACAAAAAATAACGGAGATGAACAGCAACGTAAGATTCACGACAAATCTACTAAGAATGTTCATGAAAAACATTTCAACTGAACATTGTCTGTTCAGTTGTTTTGTCATTCCGCAGTTATTTTTTATTATTTTGAATGTTGGTTTTTCATGAGAAGTTGCAATCCTGATGGATTATAATTAGAAATCGTACATTTTGACGGTAAAGAAAGTTTGGGTGGTTGATAGATAATTTTTGTATTTCATGCTTGTTGTTAAAGGATGGATTAGGATCTTAAATAAATTTTTTTATCTAAGATCTTAATCCATACTTAACAATAAGCTAATGTGACCGGAAATAATGTGCAGCTCGTCATAAAATAGTTATTAGGCTATTTAATAGCAGGTTACAAATATGCATCCTGTCCAACTCATAAGTTGACAAGTTTACAGTTGCTAAGCCTTTTCGTTGTTTCTGCCTTGGACTGCTCAACTGTGGGAACTGCACTGTATTGTTTGTGTGCCTCAAATGAACAATGACTTGTTAACAAGTGTTTAAGTTCATGTTTATAGACATACAATGAGTCAATTCACTCTCATGCTCATGCCAAGTAGTCATTGCTAAATTAGATACTACAGCTTATCGTAATTCCATGGCTGCTGAAATTAAAAATACATTTATTTATTATGGTGTTGTTTGGTTCCAGAAAAATAGCAAACAATGTGGGTAAACAGTTATTACTATTTAATGTCAATAACAGCAATGCATTAAGTGAAGTTTAACATGCTTTTAGACAGTGATCGAATGACATTTTGAATCCTTTGTAAGTATGTAAACTTTGAAATATGGTTCATATCTTTTGAAACAATTTGCCAATCATCTGTGCAAAAATATGGTGAAAGAGTGCTGCCGGGTAGTTATTGTTATGCATTACAATAGCGTGTCACTTGGAAAACCTGCTAATTTGGTTGCCAAGAATCGGGTAATGAACCGGACAAGACAGTCCGGTATTTAGACAATCTGTTCAGTCAGAAATTTCAGACGTTACCGGACATGGGGTAACTAATTTTGCTAATATATAGTGCGAAAGGGCAGTTTTTTGGACCCATAAAAGACTTTGTTATTTTTCAAGTACATTGCTGGTTTTGTCTACCTCTAAGTACACAGCTGAGATAGTGTGAGGCAGGTGGTATAAAAACAGGCAGATAAACGAATCTAGAGGCCTACTATATCCACATAGGTATCTAAAAGAAGCCAGGCAGTCAGAGGAACAAAATCAAGTGGACACCAGGCTGAGTCAGCCTCTCAGCACCACAGGTTATCCAGTATAACAAGTTATGTAGGACACTGCATGAGATTTCTTCAATTGTAATTTGCCTCACATTAAATGCATCCTGTATATCGTAATCGTAAACTCGAAATTTCTAAAGCGCTACTTGAAAGCCAAGCGCGGGGCACCAGCTTATTCACGAGCGCTGTATAGTTGTACATGACCGCCCTCCTATCATCACAAACCTTAGAATTAGACATATTATGTATCTCTCATCAAATTACCATAGTCTTCCAAGCATGTTAAGTGCATGACATGCAGGTCCTGTCCGGGTTTCTGGGTTTACAGTTGGCCATATGAGCCCCCTCGCATGAGCCAAAATCTGTGGCATGCAATGTTGTGCATGCACATGTATTGTAGACCATGAATGATGCATTTTAGACATATAAGAATAACAATTCTGACATCTCTGCAAGTGTCATTCAGTGCTTTGGATTTTGAAACAACGACAGTTTTAAAAAAAATTGTTCTGACAAATGTAGTTTTTGAAGTGTAGATTCCATATCAGTGTCAATAATAAACAGACCTTTGTAGAATTTAGCAGCGGTTAATAAATCTTACATTATTATTATTCTTATTTTGCACTCAATGTTTTGCCATATTTTTTAATCTATAATCGGCTTCTTTCTTGTCAAATCGGACCATGACGAATAGCCAACATAATGCTATTCTCAGAGGCCGTAAATATTGCGAGTTCGTATGAATTAAATTTTCAATCAGTTTTGAAATTTTTATTTAAAGTTAAAACAAATAATAATAATTATTACAGTTATTATTCCAAATGAAGTCAACAGCTGCTATGACTTTTAAAAGTAGCTTATCAATTTTTACTGCTGCTTCATAATCCTTGATCAGCCTGCCTGGCAACCGTATACCTGCTGTGTTTTTGCCATTTACTGCAGTGTGGCACGATAATATGCAATTATATGTAACAACATTTATGCTGCGCATGTGTTGTTAAAAGTTGACATGATGCAGAGGTGTAATAGAGCAATACGTAGTAGTATCAGGGCTTAAAGTGTGGCAGGACGGTCATGGACGGCGTCCTGGCACTTATTTTCAAATCTCTATGCTGTCCTGCCACTTATTTGGCCAGCACGCCTGAATATGTATGGGGCATCCGGGCACTTCTTTTGGAAAGGTAAGGGGCGTCCAGGCACTGCTTTGTTTTACACTTTTACCACTGAGTAGTATGTTGAGCGGAACCAAGATGTTTTGCGAATCGTGTTACAGGTTAAATACCATGAAGACTTTGAGAAGTTGAAGGGAACGTGCACTTCTGTTGCTGATGACCCAGAGACGACTCGTGTTCGTGGACTGTCGAGCGTCATCAGTCCTAATTCATATGGTGGTGCAGCACGCGAAGGAGGAGGAGGTAGTTCTATGTTCGAATCTGCTCTCTCCATTGACGTGTTCTTTGCTATTAACAGTTGCCCCAAAACATCTTTCACTGTCTCAAAAACCACGTTCTTTTCTCTGTGTCTTTCACACTGGTTGTGCCTCTGATATTGCTGTGTACTGTGAGTGGTGTTTTATACATTTATAGATACAATATAATATTCAATTGTGAGCTTTACAGAATTTTAAAAAAATTTCTTCTTTGATCTGGACATTATATCGGGGTGCTCGATAGTGTTGTGGTTGGTACGTTGAACTGTCAGTCGAGAGGTCAGCAATTCAAAACTCTGTTGGTGGGAAGATGAGACGGTGAGGGAGAGGACTGGCCACCAGCCCCTGGTATGCTGAGGCTAAGAAAATGAAGTTGCTAACACCTCATATCCATGGCTGTCTCGGGCTAGCTAAGCGACTCGCCACTTTATTTTTTCAACTTATATCAAGCAATCATATATGGCTGAGGTGAAACAAATTTCTGAATGCGCAAACTGTATCCTTTTCATTGAAAAACAATTCATTTTGCTACTACTTGCGCGATGCAAAAACACCCAGGCTACTGCTGCATATGATTATTTATTTATTTCACTAGAAGGAAAATAAAACATACGTACCGCAGAAAGAGACAGATTACAATCGGTGGGCAACGGGAAGCGCGGAAAAAACAAAAGCTTATATTAACCTGGTCCCCCATAGAGTACAGAATTTAACATTTCAGTCAATGTTAAAAATTATATTTCAGAACTTTGTTTGATCACTGCAGAGGAAGATAATGACTAGACTAGTTTTTGTTTCACAAGTTGCTTATCTCTATGATTGTAAACATTTAGTCTCCGCCGGTTTTCATTTAGGTCGAAACAAACAGAAAATAATATTATTATAACTGCTGATCATATTTATTAATGTCATTTAGTGTTCTAATTGCCATTTTTGTGTGGCGGTTTGCCCCCAAAAAGGTATCAGACACGAGCAGTGATGTTTACCAATGAGGGTTGGAGGGAAATGATCTCCCACAGTTTCCCGGAATAGGGGTTTAACCTTTTGGATATAATATTAATCAGGGTTTGTGTTGATTTCTGCTAATATCGCAACCTGCAATATGAAAATGAATACAATCAGCCAGGGTTGAAGTGTGAAGGGTGGTGGTGGTTAGATGCCTTCTGGACATGAGAATGATAATGAACATCCACGAAAATTACCACTTTGGAACCCTCTATTCCTGTTGTCTACATTTGGTGCTACATTCTGACATTCCTTTTGCTGACTTGTACACTCTAGTACTTGGTGTAGACCAGATTATCCTTGATCATGCAAGGCTTGCTTTGCTATGTGACAGGTACCAAGATGCTGCTGCATAAAACAAATTAATTGCAATGCAACACGGACTGTCCATTTTTAAGACTGAAATAGTGGTGCTTAAGCAGAGGATGTACAGAAATAACCCCTTCTCACTTTGTCTGTGGTTTGTTGACCCTTTCTCGCCATAATCATGTGCGGACATCCTGAATAGATTAAACCCGATGATGTTTTCCAACTCTCTTTTGCAATTTTCAAAAATATTTTCTTGAAGATATTATCCAGAAATTATCTGGATTACCACTTAAGTTAAACTTAAATGTTGTTTTATGTGGCATTTATTTATTTCATGTGTGAAATATAGTCTCGCGATTTTCCTGTTTTAGGCTCTGCTCGACCACAGAGACCCGCTGATGATGATGACGATGAAGGTGCGTATAAGTTGTGATATCTTAAAGTTTTAACTTTAATTTATTATTTTTACGAGCAGAACTTACTTTCTGTTGAGCAGTATCAAGACCTTTTCTTCAAGGACTAATTTTTATAGATGCGTTGAACAGATGAATGTTAATTGGTTACTAATTGTTCTGTTTTAATCCATTTAATCAAATTATATGACATGCAAAAACTGGGATGCATGCATTTGCATATTTTTGCATATTTTTGCAATTGTCCTGAGCCATCCTTGCAACTAGGGTTGGCTGTGTCATGCACAATTTTTTTCCATTGCTGTCTGTTCCAGACTCTCGTTATCAGTTCCACTGTTAACAGTTTTGTCCACATTCTGATGTTGTCTATCCAAATAATTTTTTGGTCCACCTTGTGTACGTGACCCTGGTGTTGTTTGGACAACTACAGCTTGTTTATTAGGCCTTCCTAGCCATTACAATTTGCATTACAATACTTGATATTACAGTTATTTTCTAGTGATGCATCACGCTAGAGTCACTGTAGGCATTGTTCTTCAAGGTCTAACCACTGTGTTTTAGAGTTACTTGAGACAAAGTCTTAATGCTGTGGTATTAGTGCCATACAGTGTAATGTAATGTAATGCAGCGATTTACCTGCAGATATTAAACATGTAAGCTTGAAGCATTTCTGTCTTTCATGTTTTAGCCCCTCAGCAAAGTTACGTGCCCCCACCTCAGCAGGGACGTCAAGGCATGCCACTTCCAACCCCACCAGGCGCCGCTTCTGGGGTAAGTACCATACCATAGTGCACTTTTAACAATAATAACTGAACATTGTGCCTAAGTACTATAACACTGGATGGCAATTCATTCATTGGGTTCTTTGGATGTGCAAAGCCTGCCATGGGTGGGTGACTCCCTGTAGATAGATGTCCAAGTAATGATTTCTAGCTGATGACAGTTTTACTTGTATTGACATTATTTTAGCATCATCTAGGGTAGAGCGTGCCTGTGATTAGTAAATCTTTAAGCAATACTGTGTATAAAGTTTCAATTGCAATTAAGCTATAATATTGCAACGACTTTCTACCGATCAAGGATGCACCACAGCTTCTTTTTTGCGGTCATTTACAGCATTGTGAAACCATACTGGGTGCAGTTTGTCATCCATATGTGTTTTATAATAAAAGGAATTTATATAAATATATACCGGTATATATACACAGTTATTATAAACAGTCAAGCTGTATTAAATAACAATTGAATGTGTAAGAAAGATCTTAAGGAACTGTCAATGTTTACATACTACTCTGCCTTCAAAAGTTCACTAAGTGGTACAGGATCTTTGCACAAACACCAGCAAGACAGCCTTTTATGCGGGTTTGACATTGATAGTTCAACGATAACGTTGATATGGGTGTTCTAAAAGCCACTCAGAAACCTTTGTAGCTCGCTGCTAAAGAGTTAAATTGTCATTTGGCGTTATACTGTGTCACTTCAATGCAGCATGATGTAATTCAAAACACATTATTGCACATTATTGTTTTAAGAAATAAAATTAAAATAAGAAAAAACTGTGATGTAAGTTGATTGTATTTCAGTCCACGGTGATAGCCATTTTGTGGAATAATACAATGTTCACTGTTCAGCAACAGTTTGAACAGAATTTTTCAGATATAAATATTTACTCAGTTCTGGTATTTTCAGTCGATATGATTTAGTATCGAGAGCATCGCTATAAATCTCTGAAGAGATTCTCACAGTGTGAAATAGAAATAGGGCCTACCCATGACCCCGTCCTAATAATTCTGTGTTGTACAACTAATTGTAATCATTGCCCTTGTGTATAATATGCAACTGGCCAATCGATTACATTTGTGTATCGTAGAAATTTGCTGTAAGTATGCACAATTTGCACATACTGTCCGCTTTCTGTACGTTTATAGCATAATATCAGTCAGCGATTTATTGACTCATGACATGCAGTGCTGAAGATAACAGCGCTTCGGCGTGAAACTCTGATGCAGTGTCGGCGCTGCATTCAGGAGCACCTCTGAGTAGAAAGAGCTTGAAGGGGCGCTATAACAAGTGCGCATACAAACAAACAAACATGGTGGTCGTAGTGTTAGATAGTGTTACATATTGGCTTTACATTATCTGTTTCTACATATCTAGGGCGTGACCTTCATTGCCCTCTATGACTACGACGCGCAGGATGACGATGAGGTGGGTTTCAGTGAGAACGACAGAATTATCAACTGCGAAGTGATCGACGAAGGATGGATCACCGGAACGGTGGAAAGAAGCGGAAAGCGGGGAATGATCCCGGCCAACTACGTGGAACAAGCATAGTTGCTCACACGGTAGCGCTCTTCTGGACCTGCGTGAAGGTTCGCTTTGCATTTGCCACAGTGCCAGTCGACTTGTTTCTTCAGCAGGCGTGGCAGCTCCCGTTTTTTTCAAATGAAGACTTCTTCTCTTGTTGTGTCGTTATTGTTTAATCAAGTACCTTTCCTGTCTGTGCTGATGGGTAATAACCGCATGTGATCATCATCATCATTTCAATAGTTAAGAATTTGAGAAAAATAGTCTTGAATTCATACATGTATGCAAATGCAGGCAGAATGCTAACAGAAGTCAGGTGTCTGGTAGTAAGCAGTTAGTGGCCAATAGCAGGTGTCTGGTAGTAAAAGCAGTGAGTGGCCAATAGCAACAAGACTTCAAAACTGTCTGACAGTAGGCAACAATGAATCTCATCTGATACCTGACTTATACTGCAAGTGCTCTCACCATGGTAGCCTGCTTTTAGCAGACATTACAATTAAGAGGGAGGTGAGAAATTTAGTTTGTTTTCTTCAAACATAAATTGACAGCCAACCAACATTGTGGTGACCATTAGACTTCAGCTATTTTTCTCTGTTGTTACACAAAAATATATTGTTATTGCAAAAATGAAGACTTCTTGAAGGTTTATTGTTTAGGAACTGATCAATGTTGCAATCGAAATTGATTTTAAAAAACAAGAAGCTCATTGCAAAAGCATATTAATGTATGACTTCACAAGATATTGTATTGGGAAATCTCTTATGTGATTTGTAGTTTTCATGGTACGTGTAATACATCTATGCCGTGCATTGTAATTGAAGCCAATGTGTTCTCATCAAGATGTAGGTAACCATGGATTTTCAGATGCCCGCTACCCACTAGTACAGACATGCACACAGCTATCATTGTCTATTGTGCTTGCCAGATCATTAAGCTGTGATTCGTATAATTTGTAAAATATAAATTATCATTTATTGTTCAAAAAAAGATCTATTTGTTTTCGGTTTGCATTTATGCAATGATCTTTGTTTCTTGGTAAATCTTAACCCTCTCGCCCCGAGAAACCGATATTTCGGTTTGTTAGCCAATCAGTTACGGGAACCCAGGGGCGAAAGGGTTAATGCCACTGGCATCGTGTTCCTTAAGTTTGCTCATCAGTTGTAACTTTTGTTTAGTTGTTGGTCGTTAATTTTTAAATTATGTAACCAAAGAAACGTTTTGGTTAAGCGATGGCTGCAATCAAGTTTGCTTTGCGGAAACTAGTTTTACAACGCGACTGTTATTGCTTATTATAACTCGTCTTACAATTTAACAAGAGGCTGAGAGTAGCAGACATAGATGTACATTTAAGCCATACTAGACACTTTGATCATGTTGAAAAAATAATTCAAACGTAATATGGCTGCTTGTTCCAATTCCTTGATAGGTCACATCAACCATTATCAACACCACAAATTGAACATTGGTTTATATTCTGGGCCCAATCATGCCATTGGCTCAAATTTTGCCCCGCTGAAGATTTGTCTTTGTAAATGCTTATATTTAAACCTGTGTTTGTTATCAGACGATTTTGCATTTCTTTCTAAACTGTTTTCCATCTGTGTGCTGCCGAATTAATTTTCTGATATATATAATTACGTTGAACCTGAATTTTGCTCATTTACATTAACAACTGTGGCAGTGTGTAGTTTGCTGGTAGAACGTGTGGAACAGTTACATGCGTTTCACATAATTTCCTGCTAAACAACAGCTTGCTTTTATAATTTTCTAACTGTTAGTTTTTTTAGATATTTTATACTAGAACTGTTTTAATATGCAATGTCGTAATTTTGAAAACTTCAAAGGCAAAGCGCTGTTCATGGCTAACAAAATGAAGTTTAGATAAAAGCCTTTTGTCAGAACTACGGTACAATAGCTATGGCTCAAGATGGTGACCCTTTCATTCATATAGCGCCCCTTACAGTACTAAAGAGCCTTTATTAACCCTTTCCCGCCGGACCGGGTCACCCGTGACCCGATTAACAGGATAGGTATCAAAACAATTCCGGCTGGAAAGGGTTAATAGATCATGATCATCAGTAACAATAGATTTGCTCTTATTACCTAACACTTTAACGATGATTAGGACAACAATGCAGCTCATCATTAGACTGGCAGAATTGAGGCCAACTCCACCGAGAACTGCTGGCACGGTGCTTCCTGCTGCTTCCTTACAGTACTTCCTGCTTTAACCTCCTTGGACTTTTATTCAAAGAGTTGCTAACATAGGGTTTGTTCAAGGATACCTGCTAGAATTACCTACTTTGGAAATCACTCCACAGGTGGTTGAAAGCCAAGGAGAAATAGCGTGTTTTTTAGTCGTTTTTTAGGAAGTGATTTTGAGCAATGAGTAGAGAGGGCTTAAGTCGATTCCATTTCCTGGATGCAGAGGCATGGAATGCACGCAAGCCCAGAACTGTTTCGCATCGGGGTCTCGGTTCAGCTAAAGACTTGAATGCGATGAGCGAGTAGGAATGTAAGGAGTTTGTAAAATTTGACTGAAAGTAGAGAGCTGTGTTGGTACCGAGGACTTTGTATTTGAATTTTACCCTGTACCGAACAGGAAGCCAATATCAACTATTACAAGTTACACATACTCTGATGAGCATTCTTCAAATATTAAGTTCAGCGAATTTCATCAACACAGATTGTCCCCTCCTTTCAGACAGCTTTGTTAAAACATATATTCCATATGAAAAACATTTATTGAATTAACACACAACGACTTGTAAAACTAAACTGTTCTGCCCGAAGTTCCTGCACACGTTTTTTGTCCAGCATACGGTTTAGTATTTCTCGTGCAGACACGTCTGGAACGAATTACGAGCAGTTCAAAAAGAATGTCATCACTTCGCGATGCAGTTGGACCGACGTATCAATTCTCACTGTACCATATGTTCGGTCTTCTGAGACTGCTTTTCAAGCTCGGCCCTAAAAAGTAGATCATGTTCTGATTTAGTAAGAAGTTTAGTATGAAAATCACGTTCAGATTCAGTAAGTAGTTTAGTATGAAAATGACAAGTCTTTGAAAAAAGCTATTACGACTCCACAAGGAATGTTGTACACTAGTGGTTATTATTTGCACTTCATATTTAGAATGCACCCTTCGACTACAGCAGCCTGCCTTTGATGCTTATCGTTAACCATTTAACCCTTTACCCGTTTGCCCCGAGAATATCCACTGAAAACACGGGCTTAACAGGAAAAATGAACGGGTAAAGGGTTAATGACCAGCTGTATATGTTTTCAATGAATTTTAGTGCATGCTGGTCTTCATAGGGTTAAAAAAGGAAGGCAATGAGTGAATGAAACTCAATTGTTATTAAAACCTATCATCAACTCTAAAGGTCTAACATCTCTCGAAGTATTGCACAGGTGTAGAGACACCAACAAGAACTTGTAGCAAATCTATCGCTCTAATTAATTAACCATGTTTAAAATTTTGCGCAGGATGAGCACAGTTTTAGCAAGCACACCCAAGCTCTCGCAAATTTGCGCCTGTAGCTTAGAAGTGCAGAATTTTGTGATAGTGCCTGTAGCATGTTAAACACTATGATATGCTACACCATAAACTTGCGATAGTGCTGTTTCTGTGAGCCATAAAAAGAACCCTTATAGCAAGCTAATGTTGCAATTATTTTACTTACCAATGCTTAACTACAATTTGGGGTTCTATTTTTCCCTAACACATCGCAACAGAGTTCGTATTAGGATGAAGCATGTAATAACATGCCTCTTGTACACTTCTTCTAGATCATAATATTATGTCAACATGTTTTTCTCGAATCATCAGTAAGAAAACTGAACTTCCATAATTCACGGCTAGATACATTTCCTCTTAAATGTTACAGTTGAGTTCGTCAATCGCTAGTCTCTGAATGTGTATTTGTTGTTGTCAAGGCGCCCTTGTAGCAGCATGGCCGTGTTATGGCGCCATAGAAATTGTCATTATTATTATTATTATTTGAAAAGTGCAACATCTAACCAACCTTAGCTGTTGTGAAAAGTCATCCTCTATGTTGTCATCATCCCAGTTGTCTTCCCAAACATTTACATCGCCTTGGTCTTCATCGGCTCCAGTCCAATCTGCAAAAAGAATCAACACTTTTTAATTCACTTTTTATTACAAAACAAAACCGTTTTGTTTCTTTTGCTTCATCAGTGTTAACTTACAAAGTGTTACAAAACCATTTGCAAACAAAACTACATAACGTTACTCTACAACCTTTCCTAACACAGTAAATATCTTAAGATTTGTCTTCATCGCATATCATTACAGCGTAATTGCAGTATCGGGGACCGAAGCATATGCAGTATCATTGGAGTATCTAATGACGACACTGACCCTAACACTAACCCTATAACAATGACGATTTCTATGGCGCCCTAACACAGCCATGCCGTTACAAGGGCGCCTAGCCTAACCGACCCTCATGACGCCTAACCTAACCATAACCAACATTCACGGTCCCCGATACTTTAATATACATTTCAATATAGGACCGTTTCAAATGGTAGACCATGCGCAAAAATTCGCGTAAAAGCTGGAAAATGGCATCTCTAGCATTTTCAAAACCTAAAATTGTCCATTACTGGGTACATAAACTATG
Organism: Lumbricus rubellus; assembly: GCA_945859605.1. NCBI lineage: Eukaryota > Metazoa > Annelida > Clitellata > Crassiclitellata > Lumbricidae > Lumbricus > Lumbricus rubellus. Next base: position 24,545,952 of record OX243817.1, read on the forward strand.
AAGTTTTGGTAAACGTGTATTTTAGCATGGTAAATTATTCGCCATTGCATGGGTTTCAGCATTAGTCAAGTACAAGTCGGATTGAAGAAAAGAGTTCTTTCTAAATAGAAGTCGGATTGATAAAAATAATTTTTATTGAGATAGAAGAGGGATTAATGAAAACAATCTTGCACTGAAATTGAAACTGGATTGGCTTAGTTATAGTAAGCGGGTCCCTATGTGTTGGTTAGGTTCAAGTTTAGGGGTCGTGAGGGTCGGTTAGAGTTAGGTTAGGCATCGTGAGGGTCGGTTAGGGTCAGGTTAGGCATCGTGAGGGTCGGTTAGGGTCAGGTTAGGCATCGTGAGGGTCCGTTAGGGTCAGATTAAGCATTGTGAGGGTCGGTTAGGGTTAGTGCAGTCATTCATTAACACAGGGACCCGCTTACTATAACTATGCCACTGGATTGATGAACAATAATTTAAAATTAAATAAAAGTTATATTGATGAATAATATTTGCTGACGAAATAGAA
>OX243817.1:24550393-24642413 GCA_945859605.1 Lumbricus rubellus
ATGCCATGGAGAAGTTAAAGCATATATTTTCTTTGGCAGACCAAGAACAAGTGCATGGGAAACGAAACCACTATTGACAGCGTCTTGTTCCATATAATAGCCTATACATATATTATGCATGGGCGCCGACTCTGCGAGGCCCGTGAGTGCTCAGCACCACCAGAAATTGGCCATGCGAGGCCCGCCTATGCATGGGCACCACCAGAAATAAGCCAGCAAGATGTGCTTTTAAGATATTTTTCTCTGTTGGGATTGCTTATCTATAAAAATCATTCCATCTTTAGTATACTTTTTAAAATCTCAGTTAGTTTAGGCCTACCTTACAATTTCTCCGTTTTATCCCATCTGGTGTCTGAACTCCATTGATCCTAAGCCGATCAGCGAATGCGAGGAAACCCCGATATCCTGCTTATTCGATCCGCTTCCGTAATTTTTTTTATTACGGACGAAGATGACGATTTGAATGACATTGTTTCTTTAGGCCTAATAGTGTATACATGCTCAATAGTGTTCTTAATTCAGTGCTCGAGAGTCACCTCCCAGCATCATAAAAGCGGGATATTGTTGTGTCTTTAAAAACTAGGCTACTTGAAATACTATTTGAAAAACTATTCCACAGTGTTAATATTGGCTCACTAAACAGTGGCTAATTGTCTGATTTCTTGTGCAAAATTTGAGTATGTTGACCTAATTGAGGGAGAGTGCTCCAAGACGCCCATGAAAACGAAGATTGTGCTTTTCTTCTGTGTGGATTCCAAGAGAAATAGGCTACATCAAACACAAAGAATGATCCAAAAAATGCAATGAGATAACAGGAAATTTTGACAAGGATGTCATGACGTCAAAATGATAGCCTAAGGTTCTACCATCGCAGTGTGACAATAAAAAAAATCAAAAATGGGGAGGAGCACATCCTGTTCCCAAATCCCTACCCTGCTCGGCGCTGTGCTTCTCGGCGATCATACTTTGGCCGCGAGTTCGTCCCTTAAAACCAGGACCAAGTCTCCGCCTATGTGAACAGTGGTGATTTCAATAAGTCTCCTATAAAAAAGGGTAAAAAAAAATTTCGCGCGCTTACGCGCGCATACTTTCACATTCTTTGGGCACCCCCACTCTTCGGGTCAACTCGGCGCCTATGATATTATGCATATATATATATATATAATATATGCATGTATATATATTATAGCGCCTTTCTAAACGAAAGGAACGCACAGCGTTGATTGCTAAGAGGTCGGTAAGTAAGTGAACATTGCAGTTTGGTGACATCTGATCAGTTCTATTTGGAGATAAACTGGAAGCTCACCATGTCATTCAATCGGTTTCATATTATATAGTTCAACAAGAAATTACTTTCTGCTTTCTTACATGTATATATATATATACATGTAAGAAAGCAGAAAGTAATTTCTTGTATATATATATATATATATATATATATAAAACGTCAACGGAATCTGACCACGTGCGGGTTAGCGTTGCTTTAAATATACCTACGAGTTCGGGTTTCAAATGGTACATATACCAGAGAACAAAATATGATTTATACATATATATGTTATATAGGCCATATACGGTATATAAAAAAAAAATATATTCCATATGGACTCCATTTTGCATGATAAGGTGAATAGACATTCTTACCGAGATGTTCTGCTGATGCAGGGCCTTCCTTCTGCCTGACATTCGTGGGATAATGAAGTATTTCATCTTTCAGCAGGATATATAGCGCTTCTGTACGCCCAGGACAACTCGGGAGACTGTTGTGTTACTGCAAACTGAAACTGATAATTTCATCCCGCCTATACGCTGGGGCCACCTTACAGTTGCCCTGTTCTAAATCGGAGAGGAAGACCACACAGAGAATGGTTGGACGACATCATCGGGTGGGGAAGAGCATCACTCCAGGAGCTGAGTCACATGGCGATGGATAGGGAGCAGTGGAGATTTTTGGTGAAGATGGCAGTGGACACCGTTGAGCCCATGGTGCCTGATGATGATGATGATGATGATGATGATGATGATGATGATGATGATGATGATGATGATGATGATGATGATGATGATGATGATGATGATGATGATGATGATGATGATGATGATGATGATGATGATGATGATGATGATGATGATGATGATGATGATGACGATGACGATGACGATGACGACGATGACGATGACGATGACGATGACGATGACGATGACGATGACGATGACGATGACGATGACGATGACGATGACGATGATGATGATGATGATGATGATGATGATGATGATGATGATGATCATGATGTTCTAAATCCGGTAGGGCCTATAGGATTTGACGTGTCGTGAAAGATGAGGTTTACAGATCCGTGCATGAAGTGAATGAGTTGCATTGACGGTAATCAGCAGACAAAAACAACACCGTCCTGAATCTATACAGACTTGAATTATTATAATAGATCTAATGATATTTTTGTCTATTCAACAATCCGGTTGACATGATTGTAGGTCGCAACCGGTCACAGTGTAAAGTTCAGCAGTTATCTTAATCATCATCAATCTTATACCAACAGAACAGACAACTGCAATACATAAGCGCTATTATAATAGCAGCCTATAAAGCATGTCGATCCTACGGGGGGGTCGTGGCGGGAGCTTCGGCAACCAAAATCAGTTCAGTTGACAACCATGCCAGTGTGTTAGGCTATCGAATGAGCCACCGGTATACCCCAGACGTCTTCTTCTTCTTTCCCTTCAAGGCTAGAATTATTCCTCTGGCGAGGGGTCACCCGGGTCAGCCACTCGGATCCTTCTCCTCCACTTGTCTTTGTTTCCAGTGTCTTCTTTCTTCATTTTGAGCAGCTTCAGGTCCTGTTGTATCACATCCTCCCATCTTTTCTTCTGTCGTCCCCGACTGCGTCGACCATACAGTCATACACCTCCGCTTGCATGATTCTTTTGACACAGCTATCCTCCTTTTTTCATTACGTGTCCATACCACCTCAGCCTGGTCTCTCGTGCCTTGTGAGTGATGCGCGCCACACCTAGGCCTATAGCTTCTTTCTGATGTCGTCACTTCGCTTCTTGTCTTTCAGGGATATACCAAGTATCCATAGCAGCATTCTCATCTCTGTTGTGATGTTTGTGGGTGTCAGGAATCCACACTTGAACGCATTATCCTATAGGCAGACAACAGAGATGAGAATCATCATCATCATCAGGCTCCATGATGATGATGATTCTCATCTCTGTTGTCTGCCTAGGATAATGCGTGCAAGCGTGGATTTCTGACAACCACAAACATCACACAAAGATAAGTGGATGCTAGAAAGCCTAGAAAGGTGCAACGAAAGAGAGCAACAAATATGTTCGGGGGAATTCGGAACATATAAACGTATACACGAGAGATCAATTAACCCTTTCCAGCCGGAATTGTTTTGATACCTATCCTGTCAATGGGGTTAGGGGTGACCCCATCCGGCGGGAAAGGGTTAAAGCGTGCGTTGACATCGCAGGAGAAAAGAATATGCAGAGGAGACTATTATTATTATTATTATTATTTTGCAAGCTGACGACTGAGTCTTTTAACACAGATAAAACACCATTATCGAGATTTTTCCAGCTGACTCGTGCACCCATCAGTGCATTATGGACAGAGATACAAGATACTCAGGAAGTCCGACGGCGACATCATCATCATCGTCGTCGTCGTCGTCATCATCATCATCATCGTCGTCGTCATCATCATCATCATCATCATGCAAAGATGATTTTCGGCAGCAGAGTAATTACCGCCTGGAACGAACTCTGAGCTGAGTGATGAGGCAGTTTCTGTGGATACAGCCAGACACTTCAAGGACAAGCTATGGCAGATGATTAGACAGGTATTAGTGTGGTGCACATGGTTCTCGCGCAGATTTCTAGTCTTCTGTAGTCCACAGTAAACCCTGTTATTTTATGTTGTTATAATCTCGCATCTGCAGGTCGCAGCTAAAGCAAAATATGTAGGGCACTTTTTAAATGAGTTTCTGCGCACGAATATATAGAGTTTATAGGCTATTAGGAAAAAAGATCTTGGACAATTTTTTTTAAAGTAGCCTAGATGGCATTGACCGATTGCCTATATGCACTGCATACTGCATATTGCATAGCATGACGGGAGAGAATACTCAGTTGCGCTACATCATTCAAAATATCAGATGTTTATGTGTATACACAGTTCAATGAATACAGACCCAGGCGTAGGCCTATATATAATATATATATAGGATATTATAATATTACATATAATTATATATGTCTGTATATATATATGTGTATATATATACATATGTTTAATGTATATGTGTTCAATGTATATATATATATATGCCTGCATATGCATTATAGATGAAATACAGCAGTCTAGTTAGAAATGATGTTCACATTAGATTAGGCCTATCTGCCTGTAGGCCTATTATAGTATACGTATACGGTCGGCGGCACATGGAGTAAATGAAGCGTCTTTGCTGGCAGGAGGCGGGAGAAGGGGTGGCAGTGCAGCATTCATTCATTCATTTCAAGAACTTATATAGCGCCTCTTCAAGAAATCCACTCAGAAGCGCTCGCATGCTTATGTACCTGATACACGAACCATGCAGTTCCTGACACTTGAGTTTTTTCTGTTGTTGAAAGATTTGTCTGTGTCCTGTGGTCCTCTCTGCAGAAAAGTCATCAAGCGTAGACTTCATGAAGATGACGAACATTAGGCTACCATGGTCAGGCTAATTATGACTCTATGCTTCAGACTAATTTCTCTAATAATAATTATTAGGCCTATAGCAGTGTCTTTTACGGTTCTATACGCGCGGCAATCAGACCTCGGTAAGTTATAATTAGCCTGACCATGTTAATGTTCGTAATAAGACGCGCGGTAATGGGATTCGCCATGCAGCACGTCTGAAATGTGAAATCACAATTCCTTTCTAACATGCGAGACTTCATTACACTTCATTTCGCCTTTTCTTATCGCCTCTCATCGATCGAACTTTCACCGGCGGACGGACGCACGCACGCACAGCATTCTCCTCTCGATGAGATAAATCTTCTCTAGAAAGAAGGAAGCAAGGCGCAGGTTAGATATCTTAAGAATAATGTTGCCCATCCGTCGCTTGGCGGCTGCTCGTAGGTCGCGATAAAGCTGAGTCGTGCGTAAATTACAGTCGACTCTTTGACGCAATTCTTCCTCCTTCTCCTCCTCCTGTACAGGAAGGCAGGAAGCCAGTTTAATGGACCCGACGCCGCCATGTTGGACGTTTGATCGATGTCCGCAAGATAATCCCATGCATCAGAGTTTCACTGCCGCAGTCTGCTGCAGTGTCAAACACTTGATTCCAGTAAAAAAAATCGATCCCACTTCGACCTTGACAAGATTCAAGAAGATTGGTCTAATCTTAGATTAGAATGATCCTGGATTAGGCCATGGGTCGATGGGCGCCCGTGTAGGCTATAGGGGCAAGAGGGGACATCTACCCCTCTGGAAAGTTCACACCCTTTAGCCTATAACAACTCTTTGATTTTGATTTTTTTACCAAAATTCGTTGCACTAGAACACTAATTATAGCCTACCAACGACAAAAAGAAAACGAAAAACTCACATTTATAAGAAACCTCTATGAAAAATACCCATAGCCTAAAGTATAGGCTAGACCGACTTATATATAAACAAAGACTGAATAGAAAAAGCAAACGCGAATTTCTAAAGGAAGGAAAGAATGAAAAATGCAATTTTAGGATGTGAGAGCAGTCAATGGTTAATAAAAAAATTCTAAATGTCAACCAGACTTAAAATGATGATGCCACTTTTCGGACCAAAATATAAAAAAGAAATGCATTTGGAACTTAGTCAACGTCAGGTGGCGACAATGATGCATTGTTCTATTTTGATGCATTGTTCTATATTTGACCATCGCGTCCAAAAAACCTTTTGAAAATCATTTAACAGGAGTCAAAGGTTGCTGCAGCAGCTCATGATGAATAATGACCATTGATCATTTAGCATCGTCAGTGGTAATAACCAGCACACACAAACACACACACGCACACACACACACACGCCCCCCCCCCACACACACGTACACATGGGGCGTGGTGGTGTAGTGGTGGCGTCGTTGTCTTGGAACCGGAAGGTTCGAGGTTCGAATCCACCTCGCCGCGTAAGGACCTTGAGCAAGTTCTTCACTCACAATTGCTCAGCGCTTCGGCGTGAAACTCCGATGCAGTGTCCGCTCTGCATCGGGAGCGCCTCTGAGTAGACAGAGCTTGAAGGGGCGCTATAACAAGTGCACAAACAAACACGCACACACCCACAAACACAAACACACACACAGGTGCTTTGCAAAGAGCCACTGCTCTTTAGCCCTAATGCTGACGTCGACTCTTTACAAACATATAATTTTGTTTCAGCCTCCCAACCGAGTCTTCCCGTATGAATACGTGTAGTTCAAAGGTGGTCCGGGTCGAGTTACCATAGGATCAGAGGAAGGGTACGGGTACTAAGGTAGGTGTCGTCTTGGTCGTGAATTGGCTATGACTTAATATTAAGAGACTCGCATTTTTGCAACGTGTAAGACCACGAATACTTTTAACAAGGCGACAAGAAACTCAAGAGTCCCAGGAATCCCAACGTTAAGCCGAATAATGTCTGCAAGTATATTTATTCATCAAATGCTTCGCAAATTGCACTAGGCACAGATTATATTGCCTCTATTGCAGTCGCTACTTACTTATTTATGTAGCCATCTAGCAGACGACCCAGATATACAGACGCAAATCCGACAGCCGAGGCGCGAAAACAACCACATTAGTATAATAAGTGTCATGGCGCAGTTTGACGTTGCCAACGACGCCATCTTGTACCATGACTGTGCACATTGCTATCTTATGCATCATTTAATCGCTGAAATCCGTGACATGTTTGACGGAACAGAATTAAAGGTCAAAGGAAGAGCAGGCCTGTTCAGAAAGTGCCTCGCAATAATGTGCAATTAAGAGACGAACGAAGAGTCGAAAATACATGTAGGACAATGGTAGCAATGAAACTGGCAGTGATCATGACCTACTGAGTAGGCCTACAGTAACTGGCATCAAGACGAATTCCGAACACAGTGTAACCTGTTTCTTTCCAATCTTTTATCCGTTTCAAGCTAGTTTGAGAAGACGTGCTGTGGTAGCCTATATTAATCGACGGCGTTGCTTAGATGCTTTTCTTGTTTTAGCCCTTTAGGCTATAGGTTGAGGGTATCAAATCAAAATAATCAAATCAAAATGAGTTTATTCTGAGAGAAAAAACCCAACCATGAACCAGTCATCTTCTAAAATACCTACACTAGACCTAGTATGGCTGTCACGATTTTATGGGGAAATATTATGGGTCTCCATTATTTAGTTACAATTTGCAGTTTCTCGAACATTGTAAATTTCCTGATTTTTTTTGCGCCAACAAACGTCAAAGAGAGTAAAACATTGTACCTATCATTTTTTTGTTTCAGTGTGAAATCTGTAGAAAACATTTAGCACGAAAAACACACGTTTTAAAATCGACTTTTTGGCTGCTCTGTCGTGAATTTGATCTCACGATAAAGCTAAACAATCAAATATTTATCGCGAGTAGCCTAATTTAACGCAGATGGCAAACTCTTCGTCGGGACAGATTAGGCTAAATGACAGCAAAATGTCATGTTTGACAGAAATTGTATCTGAAGGAAAGCAGTGCAGATACCTAGAACTGCATTTCCTCAAAGTGGGCTTTTATTTGCGATAAGTGCATTACAACTAATTGTACATGCACATATCCAAAAGTCATAAAGCGATATTATGAAATGGAAACAAATAATATTGCTGAACTCTAGTCATTCTTGCCATGGGCGCCCGCAGAAATGTCTGCAGGAGTGGCAAAACACAATGACCGGTCAATTTTTTTTACCAAGAGCTTGAAAATACAAAGCAGAAAATCAGGAAGACGGTTATTTTTTCACAGTGGTTTCCAAATGTCAATTTCTCAGTTTCACGCTACATGTGTAGGTCTATAATTAGTCAAATTAGCGTTTTAGTGCGGAGGAATTTGTTAAAAACCAAAAAGTAGTAGGCCTAGTTAAAAAATAGGACATCGATTTCCCATTGGGCAAGTGCCCCTCTTGCTCCTATGTGCGGGCGCCCATGATTCTTGCTTCTAAATAAATGACAATATAGTATCTTGGAAAGAGCTCCGATTTCTTCCGCAATGCAACAAGGAAAGGTTGGTATCGTGGACTCACAATAAAGGAGTCAGACGGAGACCTAACGGGATTCTATCCGGTAACCGGGCTGTGTTGGTAGAACAGTAAATGCGTTCTTTGACTTATCAGCGTAAAGGCAACTCGTTCGAAGTCACATATTATTTCAGAGGCCGATCGGAACATTCGAGCAGAAATTCTTTATTGCAACAGTTTTACACTTTTGAAACAGTTTGGACGACATCTAGTGTTTAATCTAGCCATCTCCCGAGGACTATAATTATACAGGGTGAGCAATAGAAAGACTCTCTAATGTTTCGCCAATATCTAGAACAGAAGTAAGAATTTCTAATTCAAATTTTATAGGTTTCAAGACAGTTGATATCATCGTAGAATGGCCAAATTTAACCACAGTATTTTAAACAGAGCAAACGTTATATAACTTTTAGTGAGTCCACCCACTTTTTTTGACGATTTAAAAACATAAACAATTCACAAGCCATCCAGTAAATCGCGATTCAGCTGATATCATTCTCTTGGTTTCACCACCTTTGTTGTAATGTATAAATAAATAGTTTAAAAAAAATAAAATGCCAACAGATTCAGCAACGCCCTTAGTCCGACAACAATATTATGGAGTCGTATCCATTATGCGACTTTGGTGCTACACATTTGACCTCTAAACACGAAATCCTGATTTCGACACTGCAACTAAGAATGATACACGAGGTCATGGTATACGCGAGGCATACGTTTCAGCTCTAATCAGCGTGTGCTTCTTGAGGTTCATTGAATTCGCTCTCACGACCTAATTCATTTAATTTGAGTCACGAAACCGCCAGACTTTCGAACCGAACGCCAAAATCGTGTGTGATGAGTGTTTCGTTTTCAGTGCAGCAACCCTAGAAATGCTTCTCTGTTGTCGTGGCAACTCCTGCTGTTGTGGACTCAAATTTGAGTCCACTTTAAGGTTGTGTTAGAATAAAATTGCCCTGTTAGGTCTAAGCGTCATTTTGGGCTTTTAAAAAGGTATACCCTACTGTATATTATTTAGGGCAAGACACGTACATGAATGAATGCAATACCATTCATCCATTCAAGAATTTATATGACGTCTATTCAGCGAGACTACTGTATACTCAGAAGAGCTTCCGATTCTAGCATGACAAAAGTACAGCTTTGGGTTGAATTTAAAATGCTAAGAGCTCCTCAAAAGCAAATGTATCTCCTGTGGGAGCCCATCAAGACTACCGGGCCCCTAAGGAAATAACTCGATGTTGCATAGAACTGCAGTTCGTGCGAATGGAACCAAGAGCACCCCTTATGTGCAGAATGTAGGGGCGGTAGCCTTGGACACAATAAGCCTATAGGCTAGGTCTACAGTAGGTTGGTGCGACGGCACCTAGCCTACATGGCTGTTGCAGGGGGCTCCAGTTTTAAGAATAACTGCATGGAATAACTTCACCGGATATAGGACTAGGCTGCTCTAAATGCATGTTTCATTGAACACTTCATGTGGTGATATAGTAGGCCTAGACTCCTAGTAGTTGACCAAGATTATTAATTTTTACAAACGACTTGAGAACTTTAGAACTTATAAGATCAAGATCCACAAAAGTTCTGCAGATCAGAAGCAAACTCTTTGTTACTCGTTCACAATGTAACCACCGCGTTGTAGATAGATCTATGCGGACGGTGATCTCAGAGTGCCAACGGTAGCCAACCGAAGTGCAGACCAGCGAAAGCACATTGGATATGGATGCGCTTGAAAAACGGACAGACTTCCATCGTGTAGGATTAAATGCGATGCATGAATAGGCCTACACAGATTTCCTTGGAGAACGTTGTCAGTTCAAGCTGAGCGCTGATTTTCCATCCATCAGTATATAGCCTACCAAAGGCTATCATCGAGAGAAAAGAGCAATTACGTTTCGAAGACGGATAACCGCCTCCGCCACGCACACATCCCATAAAGGTCTTGTTATGCGGACATTCCAGTCGAATAATTGTAAAAGACGGCACCGGTTAAAAATCGCCAGATTCTCTCGCTCACCGGTCGACATTTGTCTTGACAAATTAAATGCCGGAAGAACCAACCATTAGACCCTGGTTCTCCCTGGGACCATTTCGCGTGCAAAATCACTCGCAGCACAACACTGCAAGCTAATCGAATTTAAAACAATTCCCCCAAGGAGTTGCGCTGCAGTTCAGATACCGAGGGAAAACTGATGTTTTGCCGGCATATAGGCGGTCGGTCGATATAATCTGAGATGTGTTTCGCACGGGTTTGCATAGAACGCCCTCCTTCGTTGAAAGTGGAAACGGAAATTGAGAGGTTTTGGTTGTGCAGAAGAACGCGTGCAATCAGAGTTATCAGACTAAAGAGATCTGCATCCTGAAAAAATGAGTAGGCTATTCTAATCTAATATCATGCGGATCTGATTAATCTGATTAATCTGAATTCCTTTGCGCACGTAACCATCGACACTATACGCGGCGCAAGACTGGGAAACTATTTGAAGGAAGCTCTAATGATTCGAATTACAAAGCAGATCGCTGATTATTATATATTAAATGGCTGTTTGGCAGATCCAAACAACAGATTATTGAAATGCTTTCCTTGTCTGCGAACGGTAGACCCAACGACGAAGCGATAGATGCGTCAGGAGAATGCTGATGATGGCTCTGAAATTAAACATCAGCCTCTGACTTTTCATTACTATTATGCCTTAATATGTTTACGTTCTCATGCCAAACGATATTAAACTGATGTTAGCATATACAAAAATAGCCAATCAGCTGAATTAGTTACTGAACAAGTTCATCTGAAGGAATGAATATAAAATGCAGATCTATTTCACGAGTGAATGATTCAATGTTGAAATGGTCACGCAGTTGCTTACTGATGCTGCATGACAACAGCAACTGGCTTTGATCCACTGACCGACTGATTGATTGACTGACTGACTGACTGATCGACTAACTGACTGGCCGACTGACCGACCGATTGACCGACTACCCGACCGACCGACCGACTGACTTATTCATTCATTCACGCATTCACTCTCTCACCAATCTTACTCTCTGTTGCGGACGCCAATCTTTGGGCGAATGCATCGTAGGCTATCGAACAGCATACTGCACGCGTCTTGCTATATCCAACGAGTCATCCTGTCCAATTTGATTTGGTCATTGGTATATAACTGCAAACAGCAGTCAGTCACAGTCCGCTTAATCTCAGCAGACGGTGCAGCAGGCGACAGTGCGACACGGTCAACGGGGTTTCTGAGTGTGAGTGGACGGTCGTCGGTGCTTGTCGGCGGCGCCGCCTGCACGGCCGTTAATCAGCTCGGAAATGTCCTTTTAGCGCTGAGTTACTTGTTTCTTTCGCTCCTCCAGTCGCCAGTCTTCGTTGCGTCGCCGCGGCGTAAATCGTTTTAGGATAACGGTGACTTAGCGGTGGACAGACGACGGCCATTTAGATGCCAGAGTTAATTAATTTGTCATGTGTTTGCTTGTGTGCCAGGAATCGTCGTCGTCGTCGTCGCCATCTCTCGATGCGTCTTCTTTGTCTCTCTCAACCGATGATGACCACTGCTGGACAATACTGGACACTACTGGACAATAGGATTCGCACGAACGACTGTCTAGAAACGGTGGCACTGACCGAGTGAGTTCATCGGAGCGGATGCGACTTATACACGGATATTTTCGTTGTATAACACGCATTGCATGCGGCTTATACACGGAACTTTCGTTGTATAGCACGCACTATATTCGACTTATACACGGAAACTTTCATGGTTAACACGCACTATGTTCGATTTATACACAGACACTTGGTTGGATAACACGCACTGTATTCGACTTATGCACGGAAACTTTCATGGATAGGACGCACTGCATGCGATATGCGCAAGGTCTTTTCGTTGGCTGAAGCTCAAAGGCTGTCACTTATTGCAAGGTCTCTTCAAGGTCTCAGTTAGCCCGCATAGGTGTGCATACGCGGGTACCAATGCGGAATAACTGCAGGAGACAGACAGACATAAAACAGACACAGTACAACGGATGACAAGAAGGATGAATTTGATTCGTCTGCAACGGTCTGACGTAGCCTAATGACATATCAACAAACATGACCACCGTGACCTGTCATTAATCTACATAAATTTGCATATCAAGTAAAGCTACGCAACGCGTCAGTTATGCGAACGGTCTAAAAATAAAGTGGAACATGCAAGTGGGACTACTTACGAGGCGCTTCGAGCAACTGCAGGAAAACTGCACCAAGTGGAATACGACCGGTTCTAACGGGACTACTTTCTGCGGCGGACGAGCAAAAGGCGAATGGTCACTCAACGCTACGAGCAGCGACGAAGACGACGACGTCGAAGCGGTGCGACCATGGCAGGTCGTCTTCTTCGGTATCCTAGCCGCCTACACGAGTCTCCTGACAGTAGTCGGCAACGTCATCGTCCTCCTCTCGTTCATTCTGGAGAGATCAATCCGCCAGACGTCGAACTACTTCATCGCGTCGCTGGCCGTCAGCGATCTACTGATTGGGTGCGTGTCGATGCCGCTCTACACCGTCTACCTGCTGTCCGGTCAGCACTGGCCGCTCGGCGAGATCCTCTGCGACCTCTGGTTGTCCCTCGACTACACCGTCTGCCTCTGTTCGATCTACACCGTCTTCTGCATCACCATCGACCGCTACTGCTCCGTCACGATCCCGGCCAAGTACCACAAGTGGAGGACGGAGCGCAAGGTCATCACGATGGTCGCCATAACGTGGATCGTGCCGGTTATCGTCTTCTTCACGTCGATAATCGGCTGGCAGTACTTCGTCCACCAGCGGACGGTGCCCAGCGGGAAGTGCTACGTGCAGTACATGGAGAACGCGCTGTTCAACTGCCTGCTGCAGGTCGGATACTTCTGGGTGACGATGTTCATCATGTGCGGACTCTACGCTGGTATATATCGCGTCGCGCTTCGTCTGCACCGGAAGTCGGAGACGCGGCGTAAGAAGATGACGTCATTGGTGTCGATGGCGGGACAGACGATCACGAAGATTGGGATCGGGGTTACGGGACAGCAGAAGAAACAGGATGCTGCGGCTGCTGCTGCTGCTGCGGCTGCGGAGGCTGCAACGATAGGAATGCAGATGCTGCAGGTTCCCAAAGGACCGTCAAACGATTCGAGTCGGGAGGGCAGTACAACCCGGAGTTCTGGTCTATCTGGTGGTGGTCAGTACCATGGTGTGGCTGTGAAGGACGATTTGTCTGAGGTTAAGGGGCATGAATGTCCAGAGGGCTTTGTTCTTGAGAACCACTTCGGCGAGGAAGTCATACCCAGAAGAGCGGCAGCCTCCACGGATGAAGGAAACGGATTCACGGAAATTCGCAAAGTTTCTGCGTCGGTCCTGTCCAAATCATCCGTAAAAAATTCATCCTTGGCGGTTCAGGTGCAGCCGACCATGACCCAAAAATCATCGCCGCCCAGACGCATTCGTATTTCGATGAATGAAATTCAGAAAGATATTGAAGACACTCGAATCCACCAAATTGGAGCAAGTTTCGGGAAGCCTCCTCCTCTCGGAAAGACTTGTGGTGTTTCCACTCAAGGATCAACGGTGCATTTAGACGAAGGGATTGTAAAACCCACCAACCACCAAGACCAAGAGTCTGGCAAGATCGATAGCGGAAGTTGTATACCACGAATCGGTAGGAAAACAAGACTTCGAGAACGGAACTGGAGTTGGGCGGAAGATGACCGGACAGCTTCCAGCGGAGGTGCTATTCCCTTTCTGGATGAGGAAACTGGAAACGTGAAGTCGGCTGAAAAATTGCGTCGAGGAGAGGAAGATCAAGAGGATGACTGTTTTGTACTAATGACCAATAGATTATATCGACCTTTGTCCGCATGTACCGTGGGTGACCGCCGTTGCAAGGCTTATGAGAGAGTCGAAGATCAGCCATCAACAGCAGAAGAAGAAGTCTCTGGTGAACGTCACCAGCATGAACAAACGGCAACTCTCTTGGATGATGCGTTATCGAAAAAAAGACGCAAAGCAACGATGGGTTGTTCTCTGCATTCATCAGACATGATTCGGCTATCGGGTGTCACTGCAGCTGCAGTGGACATAAACAAGTCGAATAGAGACGATCAGAAATTCATGCGGAATGGATCGAGCGACGCAACGCCACATTGCGATCCTCTCTCCAATATCAACAACGATGGTATAGATCGGCGGAAGACAACCACCACAAACCCCATAACCCCCACAACACCCACAAATTCCACAAACCCCCCAACAACAACAACAATAATAACAACAAAAACAACAGCAGCAGCAGCAGTGACTGAACGTGGTGCTGTAGCTGCATCCCCTACTCCGCCGCCGCAAGACACTTCGCTGTTCTTTTCCAATTACCCTGCTGCTCAGACGAGCTGCGAGTCGGACTGTCCAGAACAGACCTACCTCCTGGCACCGCCTTCCTCCTCCACCGGTCCGTCCAGTTGCGATGCCACCAGCTTCTGCAGCGCCGTCGGCGTCACCAGCCTCCTACCAGACCGCGACCGACGGCGCAAGTCTCGCTTCGTGGCCAGTCGCAAATGGTCGTCCCGTCGAAGAGCCGAGAAGCGACGGGAACTAGGACGGTACAGAGGCGGTGGTGGCGGCGATGGAGACGGTACACCGGCCGAAGAGACGGACGAACGGACCCAGCAGCACCTTCAGTCAAGACAGAAGTATGAGAACCGCGCGAAGAAGTCCCTTCGAACGATCACTCTGATCCTAGGTGCGTTCGTCGTATGCTGGACGCCGTGGCACATCCTCTCGCTTATCATCGGCTTCTGTCCCGGTTCCGCCGTCTGCGTCCCTCCCATCCTCTACGACATCTCCTACTGGTTGTGCTACATCAACAGTCCTCTCAACCCCTTCTGCTATGCGTTCGCCAATCAACAGTTCAAGAAGACGTTCTTGCGAATCCTACGACTCGACTGGCACAAAACGTAAAGAACCTCAAATTAAAGATTATGATCACCCCATGGGCAGAGTTTATCAGGGCCTAGGGGCTGAACCCTCCCAAGAAGGCCCATATTCATCTTATCTTTCTCACCGGAAACCAAACTCCGCCCATGGATCACCCCATATTTACCGAAACAAGAATATTGATATCACAACAACCGGCATTCATTTGTGATCATAAGGATATATTTATAAGGTTTACAAAACTGTCTGAAAGACAATCAGCTAAAGACTAAGACAAGGACGACTACGACTACAGCATAAAGGCTTGGTGATCTTCTATGGTGCCTATATCTTTCCATCCAACTCTCCAGTCTTATACAGTGAAGGAGTTCAATTTTCGTCCGGTTACTATTTCCTGGTGTGCTGAGGTGGCTCTCTTCAGTGATCCACAATTTTACTGACTGGAAAATGATTTCAACAATGTCCAGAAGTGTCCGCTTATGATGGTGCAATTTACCGACTGCGTCCTCGTAGTTTATACCCAGTGGTTGTCCTCTAGAATAAGGACTTGCTTATTTATCAAGTCCTTAGAAAAGTGTTATGTAGTATCGATGAGTTAATCCCACTCTTCTGCTTAGGTTAGATCACAATCCTTCTTGCCAACGATCGATCTGCATAAAATATCATTGTGATCGACTTACATGTAGGATTATGTGGTTTTCAAATTTCAATACCCTGCGATATTCTCACGCGTTCTGTGATAATCTGAATGATGTTATAAACAGTAGGGCCTATATTCTCGAAAACTGATATCCAAGTGACATTGTATTAAGATTGATTAGCCCTACCATGCACTCTAAGCATAAACTCTTATAAGCTTTAGATAGACCAATGTCGAAGCCATAAGGCAGTATCTACAGGCAAAAAGAAACGGACTCGCTCTATCTGTTGCGCATCGTCAACTTTTTACCGTAGCGTAGAGCCAGGCAAACGAGAATAGGAAATCATTTTCGCCAACCGAGATGCAGATAAAACAGCTAAACAACTGGATTAGTCAGTTTATAAAGACTACAATTTTATTATGTAACTCGCTGCGCTTTGTCCGAGTGTTTTGATAAACCAATTATAGCCTATTATATAGGCCTGTAATAAAAAAAAGCATGGCTTAACTACATTAGTATGATCCTATAGGCCTAGACTCTGTGAAACGAGCAACTATAATTGAATATATTTGGCAATTATTTGCCCGATCGAAATACTTATTCTGGGTCCATGTGTGTTGGTGTAAATAGGCCTAGAATAGATTTGAAAAGAAGTGACGGTTCTGAAAAACTAATTCCTGCTCCAATTCACTTTCTGCCTCATGTGATGATGCAGATCAGAGAATATCTGCAATTTTCTCGCAAAATGTTCTGTGATTTGTTAGGCCTATTTATTTATTTATTCAACAGTTATATCGTCGACAATGGTGTAAATTCCAGTCGGGAATAATTGTTCCAGTTCCCTCATGTATTGCTACGCTGCTGTACTAATAGTGGATACCGACATTACGATAGATCAGTTTAGCACACAAGGTCTTATTATTTATTGACTTTTGTTTCAAATAGGGCCTAACATAGGCCTATAGCCATTATCGTAAACCACTACCATCGTAGCCTATAAAATCATGCCTGCAGAACACTGGCGACTTTAAATCTTTAGGTTTCACTTGTCAATTATTAAACTCTATAGGCCTACAGATTGTGCATTTCAACCCCTAGGAACGTCGTTATTTTACTTATTAAGCTTCTATTCGCCAAACATCAATGTTTTTAGCAATGTTTTATGAGTGGACTATTGGCAGACTGCTAGGCCTTACGTTTTCCTATTGGGTGACGCTTAGCGGGAAACAAAACTCTGAAGTCCCTGACTGAACCCTGATGAGTGTTGCAGTCATGAATAATTATAATTGAATACACTGAATGCATCAAATGTACCCAGTGCGTGCATCAAAGCTTAAAAAGGATTTGACGATCCTTGTTAAACCCACACCTCTCTGCATATCGTCAGAAGGAACTCCGGAGTTGGGACTAATACATCTTTTGGCTGAGGTGTAAACACGACCGTTGAAAGCAACCAACAAGACGCCATCTATGCATACGTAATACGCATGTGCACCCAAGTAGCCTACTCATGGGCGCCGACTCTGCGAGGCCCGTGAGTGCTCAGCACCACCAGAAATTGACCTTGCGAGGCCCTCCTATGCATCAATCAATCAATCAATCAATCACATAAATTTATATAGCGCCTCTTCAAGATCTCTACTCAGAGGCGCTCCCAACCCAAGCCTGGTCAAAAAGAAAGGTCTTTAGAAGACAGTACACTCTAAAGCCAGGCGTTTACAATCTGAACACATTTTGAAACGCGTAATTGTAACACTTACAGAACGCGTCCGGGCGTTTCAAATGTGAACACTAGTATTATATTTTTTAACACCTTATGCGTCTCTAAGCGAACGCGTCTGACGTTTCTAATGTTAACGGTAGCGTTACGTGTCTGAACACTTTATATGTCTAAGAGAACGCGTCCGCCGTTTCTAATGTTAACCCTAGTGTTATATTTTTGAACACCTACTAATGGAACGCGCTTGGTGTTCCTAATGTTAACGCAAGCATAAGCTTATTGAACACTCTACGCGTCACTAATAGAACGCGTCCTGCGTTCCACTAATAGAACGCGTCCTGCGTTCCCAATATTAATGCTAGTGTTATATCTTTGAACACTAGTGCCAAAATTTTAAACGCCTGTTAGGTGTTCTACTTTGAAACGCATTACGTGCGCAAAATTTGAAACGCGTAATTGTAACACTTACAGAACGCGTCGGGGCGTTTCAAAATCGCACATGTTCACTCAGTGTTTATGAACAGAACACATGAATGTGCACTTCATTAACACTAGTGTTGACAACCTATCAATAACTTGTTATGAACCCAAATTTTCCAAGTCAAGAGATAACACAAATGATATTTACAGCATAATGAAAGCATTTTTACAATGAAGTCCAACATTTAAGCCAACGTAATTATCAAATCAAATTGATTATTCTAAAATATCAATTGCATGTTATGCAATGTACATTGTACAAAATGAATAAATGGTACAATTATGCATTTATACTATGTGAGCGTCTACAAAGGTGCATGAAAAAAATGAGTTTGTAACAGAATAAAAAGCAAAAATCTAAATAAAATACCAACAGCAGACAAAACTTAATACTACCTACAGTAATGGCCAAAAGTTTGTGATCACTATATTTTAATTAATAAATTCACTGAAAAACATGCAACTTTGAAAAATACTGATTATATTATTTATACTTTCTGTCTAATGTCATCACACAACACTAGGAACAAAACTTAATACCTACAAATGAATTTTTTCAGAAATTATAGCTTAATGGTGTGAAAGTGTCGATTTTGGCCTGTTTCCTTCGTAACTGGAATAAGCCTAAGTCACCGATTGGCACCGACGCACAGACAGTGCCCAAAATCAAACATAATTTGATTCATTTCAATTGCTTTGACGTATGTGGGTCATTTAGTGTCACCAGAATAAGAAATAACACCAGTTTGAGGGTTAGTATTTTTGGTGATAACTTGTGTTTTGATAACAGTATGAATGTGCTGTACCGCATCGATCGGGCCATATTGGCAGAACTCAACTGTTTTCTCGTGCAACCACACAGTCTTTATTCAGTTGATCAAGTCAGCCTCAGAAGTTGAATTATGAACAGAGAGATTTTTCTTCATCCCGTCTACTGTCCACACATTTTCAATAATGTTCAAGTCTGGACTGCCACCAGGTCATGGTTCCAGCAGTAGAATGCCCTTCTGCTTCAGGCAGGATTTGGCAGCCTTTATGCCATGTCACGGTTCCCAATACTGTTGGAAGTGGCTGTTGTTTTAAGGTGAAAGCACATTCACACAATTCAGCAGTTTCTACAATTCTACAGTTCCTGCAGGCATGTGAGACGACCGCCTAATCAAAGCTATAACCATAGGCATGTCATACCGAAGCAGGTACCGAATGTCATAGTGTGGGGAGCAGTATTGGTTGCTCGAAAGAATGGACTCTGGATAAATGAAAACATGTATCTTAACATTTTAAGAGAGACACAGCAAAACTTAATCACCATCCATGACATCAGCAAATTCCAACAGGATGGGGCAGTTGGGGCACCCTACATTGGTAAAAGGCCAGCAAATCCTGGCTGAAGCGAAGGACATTCCACTGCTGTAACCATGACCTGGTCACAGTCCAGACTTGAATATTATAGATACTGTGAGGAACAGAAGGTCTCTACTCGTAAATTTCACTCTCGAGGTTGACTTGATCAACTGAATCATGACTGTGTGGGTGCACGAGATATCACCTGAGTTCTGCCAATATGGCCCAATTGATGTCGCATTGCACATTCAAACTGTTATCAAAAACACAGGCTATCACCGAAAATACTAGCTTTCAGTGTTATTTCGTATTGTATACTGACATTAAATGACCCACAGACAGTCAAAACAATCGTAATAACGTTTAATTCTTGGGCACTGTCTTAGTCTATGTGTCAGTGTCAATGAGTGATTCATTCCAGTTATGAAGGAAACTCGCCAAAATCGACACTTTCACGCAATTAAACTTTAATCTCTGATAAAAGATTCGTTTGTAAGTAATAATTTTTGGTCCCAGTGGTGTGTGATGACATTAAACATCGAATAGGCCCTTCAGAAAGTATAAATACTCAGTATTTTCAAAAGCTGCATGTTTTCAGTGAATTTATTCATTACAATATAGTGGTCGTAAACTTTTGGTCATGACTGATTGACTGTATATATAAAATATTTTATATATGAAATATTCACTGCATGTGCACGTAATAATTAATTATCACAGCTATAACATAAGTCTTAATATGAGACTTATAATCAAATCAATGCAACTGTATACATTATGTTGGTCATATACGTCATGGGTGGTCACAAAAAGTTACAACTTCTTTTGACACCCCCCTCACCACTTGTCCACTTTTGATCGACCTTCTCGTTTGCAAACGATATATAACACATTCACAGTGCACTCGTTAACAGTAATAATGCACGAACATACATTATAAAAGTTATCACTAAAATGTTTTTGTTATAATTTAGACACATTCATGGGCATAATTGAAATGTCTGAATACATTTGAAATTTGAGAAGTAATGCAAGTTAAGTGTCCATATACAATTATACACTGAAATTTGCACAAACGACATAATTATTATAACTGAAATTGGTACATAAAGCACACATTGAACTGAAGCTCTCTACATCGGCCCTGGTGGGTTTCATGTAGTAATATCATTGGAATTTAAAATTAAGGAAAACTTAACTACAAATTAATAATATTTCACTGCAGTATGGAATTTTTTCTAATTTTTTAAAAATTTGTCCTAAAAAATAGAAGTTTGATGCAAATGGACATCATTACTATACGACCTGAACTTTTATGTTTGACAAAGTATTAGTGATTATGTCACGATACAAAGGGAATTTGAAATTTAAGAATCTATAGAAATTTGCTGCTTATTTTCATATTTACAAAAAGAATTAGGATTTTTCCCGACAGTATATATATATGCGGAAGCCCCATAAATAAGTTATATGGGGCAATTAAAGTTAAATTCAAAGGGTAAGGAATAATGTTAGACCATAAGTTCAATTCAAACAGGAAATACAACTAAAATGTCAAGACTCAAATTAACTAGAAAAATATCGCACAGCTATTGACACAATAATGACAAACATTCAGTGTGCCTTATGTAATGAACACTGAAAACCCAACAAATAATGAGTCGTAAATCTTGTAATATAGCATTACAGAATGAAACACAAATAATGTCAGAAGCTGGGTTGCACTAAGTATACACTGAAAATCCATACAATAATGGGTGTTTAAGCTTGTGCTATAGTGTCACAGAATAAGACAAGACTAATCGTCAGGTAATGACTTGGGTAAGCCACTGCCTGCTGCAAAGGCGGATATACAGTAATTTTCGAAGGGGATGGTCAACATTTTTGGACCCAAAGAGTAAAACGTTTTCTGACCTTTCACTGAAATAAAATTATGACTTTTTGACATTTGGTCGAACTTGCCTTCAAATAGTTTTTAGTCATATCGGGCTTTGGCACTTTAACAACAGCTGTGTCCCTCACGATGAAAGCGCCGGTTATATCGTCGTCAACTTTCAGAAGAACAATATGTATCGGCTCATTTTCTGCTGTTTCTAAAGACTGCGCCACTGTGCTGTCAATGTTCTGAAACAAAATGCACAGCATTCATAATGATGGAAACTACACAGGCAACCAGGAAAGCAGACAGACAGACAGGCAGGCAATTTGTAGTCACTCGTGTGCTATAGATTAGACATATAGACCTGTAGGATTAGCTACAAAATCGACTTTAGTATAGTTGATTTGTCAATGTTAGCTTATAAAATGGCATGAATATTCAGTAATTGTAGACTGCTATAAGAAAGTGTATTTTTGAAGAGAACCTTCATTCCATTCTGTGTAATTTCAAAGTTATACAATTCATTTTAGCCATGGCCCATTGAATTGCCCCTTGCATTTCATGTAAATTTATAGAAATTGGAAATTGTGATAAAAATTAAAATATACAGTGCACAACATTTCTGAATCAGACTTTACTGACCTTCAACACAGCTATTACAGAAGAAGCTGTAAACGCCTGCTTTTCTCCTTCGTACGACCCCGGCTGAAACATCTCTGCTGCTCCATAAACTCCACAACGGTCAACATTTGACCATCACCATATATACAAAAATAACCCATAATATACTGTATTTACTGAATTACAGAGTGTGAGAAGATTGTCAGTAGTGAAAAATCAAATTCCGGTGCATTTAAGTTGTCAAGCAGCAAAAATTTACATCTGCATGACCAGTATGTGATGACAATGTACAAGCACTATGACATTATTCCATTTCTTTTTGAGTCCATACATAAACCAATTTCATTACCGTAACTAAGAAAGGCCTTATTACACGTATGATATATAAATGACTATCGCTGTTTATTCTGCAATTTACTTTGTGTAACTCTGAAAATGGCTGCCTTTTCACTTACTTATTAGGCCTATTGATTAGTATTTATGAATACATGTTCACTGTTTTTTCATAAGTGATCGATGTTCCCGCAGTGAGTTTGCAGGCGGTTCATTAAAGTATATACTTACTAGTCTTACTTACTTACTTCCTTATTCGGCATGACACTGAAAATAAGTGTGCCCCAAGGGTCTGTGATTAATCGTTGAGAGTCCTCATGAATTCTAAGTATAAATTTGTCCACAAAACCAGAATCACTCCGAAAACAACTATCATCTATGATCAGTGCTATATGCGTTAGTTACTTTCGTCAGTGAAAGTAAGGAAACAGAAGTTGAGACGATTACAAGAAACAACAGGAAAATACCGGTAGCGTCTTGAACTAGGCAATTTGCTATGCTTTCAGGTTTCGAGAGGAGACATACTCATAATAATATTATACGCATTGTTTTACAGAAATTTAATACACAAAACGAACCTGCCAAAACGATACACTTTCTCCAATTTCGGTGAAAAATAAGACTTCATCTAAGCAGCAATAATATATAATTCAAAACATTCAACCGCCATGACATCGAAATTCGAAAGTACACACATACTCATTAATATCCATGACCCTATGGCCGTGCTTTGATGGAAAATAATTTAAAAAATTCTTTAAGAAACAAACACAAGATTATTATCATGATATCAATTTCGTAAAATAATATTTTATATACTGTGTCTGTTTGGCAGTGCCTTTTGCCTAAATTAGCGGACACTAATGTCTTTTATTATGGACTACTCTAAATTCGAGATTATACAACCCATGACGTCACATATGCATTGCGTTCAAAAGCTGAACGCACGCGTTGAAATATCGAGGCAGCTCGCGTACTGAAATTGAACGCCGGTGTTCAAAGTAGCCTTTATAAGCCGCTGCAACACCACTGTAGTGTATAGCCTATAGTGTACTCTTACAAAGCTGCAGGAATTGAAATTAAAAGAAATTATTCATGTCATTTACACGACTTAACTGAATTATGTGCCTCTACAAATCATGCATATTTTCACTTTATAAATAAGGCCTTTAGGTCTACAGTTTCAGGCTTTCAGCGTCTTTTATAATCTAATAATGTATGCACATGCACACTGTAAGTTGAACGCGTCTTTAACACACCGTTTACATATTGAACACATGTGTTAACGTTTCTGTACACCCATGTTAGTTTATAGAACGCTTCAAGTGTGCTGCCGGATGCGTCAGGCGTTCTGAGGATTTACAGTGTAGAAAGAGCCAGCAGAGTCACGAGGAAGAGAACGGAGAGCCGTAGGGAGGCCATTCCAGATAGCTGGACCCACTACGGAATAAGCTCTTCGCTGCATAGTAGCGGTACGACAAAAAGGGACAAGATAGTCACAGCGGGCAGCTGACCGCAGCGAACGGCGGCCCAGAGAAACGGAGACAGGAGTAAAAAGTGCACATAGATATGATGGAGCTTGAGACAGGATGCAGCGCCAAGCAATACACGAAACTCTGTAAGCAATGCGTTGCTGCAGTGGGAGCCAGTGGAGGTCGTCCCTCATGAAGGCAGAAACGTGATCGAACCGGGAGATGCCACCAACCAAGCGTGCTGCAGATCGAAGGACCCTAACCAAGGAGTTCAAGCATGGGCACCACCTGAAATCAGCCGGCAAGGTGTGCTTTTAAGATTATTTTCCCCATTGTGATTGCTTATCTATTTAAAATCATTCCATCTTTAGTAGCCTATACGTTTCTAAATCTCAGTTAGATTACCTTACAATTTCTCCAGTTTTATCCCATCTAGTAGTCTGAACTCCATTGGTCCTAAGTCGATCAGCGAATGCGAGGAAACCCCGATATCCTGCTTATTCGATCCGCTTCCGTAATTTTTTTATTACGGACGAAGGCGTCGATTTGAATGACATTGTTTCTTTAGGCCTATATTATACATGCTCAATAGTGTTCTTCAGTGCTCGAGAGTCACCTCCCAGCATCATAAAAGCGGAATATTGTTTTGTCTTTTAAAACTACTTGAAATACTAGGCCTAGGCCTATATGAAAAACTATTCCACAGTGTTAATATTGGCTCAATAAACAGTGGCTAATTGTCTGATTTCTTGTGCAAAATTTGAGTATGTTGACCTTATTGAGGGAGAGTGCTCCAAGACGCCCATGAAAACGAAGATTGTGCTTTCTTCTGTGTGGATTCCAAGAGAATTAGACTACATCAAACACAAAGAATGATCAAAACAATTATATTGGGGAGAACATTGTTTTATTGAAGTTTAAAATCATGTCTTTATGCAATGAGATAACACTCATCATCATAACAGGAAATTTTGACAAGGATGTCATGACGTCAAAATGATAGACTAAGGTTCTACCATCGCAGTGTGACAATAAAAAAAATCGAAAATGGGGAGGAGCACATCCCGTTCCCAAACCCCTTCCCTGCTCGGCGCTGTGCTTCTCGGCGATCATACTTTGGCCGCGAGTTCGTTCCTTAAACCAGGACCAAGCCTCTGCCTATGTGAACAGTGGTGATTTCAAAATGTCTCACGCGCCCATATTTTCACATTCTTTTGGGCACCCCCACTCTTCGGGTCAACTCGGCGCTTATGACCAGTATGAGAATTGTGGAAAAATAACTGGGGGTGTTGGCCTATGATAAACTTGAAATTGGGGTGTGAAAAACATACTTTAACACGGGGCTGTAAGAAAGACTGGGGGGTTGAACCCCCCAACCCCCCCGGCAATTCTCACCCTGCCTATGACTGCCTACTTACATGTAGCTAGCGACCTGAGTAGGCCTACATACTTACCCAGACTTAAGCTTGCCATATTAAGTACAACAAGAGAAGTCAAAACAATTTCCGCAAATGCGTTTCGCTTTAGTGGACTTGAACTCAAAATGTCTGACCGTATCGTAATCACAATTGCATTGGTGTAGTGGTGAGCACGGTGCCATGCACCCGGAAGGTTCCAGGTTCGAATCCACCTCAATTCGACGAGTAGGAACCTTGAGCAAGTCCTTCACTCTCAATTGCCCGTGCGCTTCGGCGTGAAACTTCGTTGCGGTGTCCGCGCTGTAGTCGAGAGCGTCTCTCAGTAGAGAGATTGAAGGGGGCGCTTTAGCAAATGCGAAAAATATTATTTTTTTAAAATAAATAAACAAGAGGCAAACGTCAATTCTGCGTTGAGACAATTGAATCAGCGGTTTTTGGAAAAACGATGATCAATTAAAATGAAGCTGTATAGTCAAGAATCGCGTTCTGCTTTATTCGAGAAGCCATGTACGTCAGGAGGTCAGTCATGGTGGCCAGAGAAACAAGAAATCAGGCTACGACAGGCAAGAAAATTAACAGATTTGAGTGAGATTCTAATATAACTGGTTTCTCGTTCTTAGAACATAGCAGGGCTCGTCGACTTGTAGCTATGACAAGTAGACCTAAAGGTGTTAGTGCATGGAGACAGATTACCGTCGTATAAGCTACTCACTCCGCTTCCAGCATAATTTGTGCTGATATGAAAATGCTTAATTTGTTAGCTTAAATGTTGCGCACGGGTTAATACTGTTGTGCAGCACAATTGTGCATACACGACGCCGCACTAACTTTCTTGACAAATGGCATAGGAGACAGTGTTTGATCAAATTTCTCTGCTTTGGGGAGATTCAGGTTTCTCAGGAGTTAGTTCTGGCGGACGACCATCGACCGGTAAGGTGGACAGCGGCGAGGCGACGCCTTTGGTCCGTTTTTTTCTGATGACCTTTTTCTTTTTTAGCCTTTGTGTTAAATATTCAACACCCAGTTGACCTTCTATCCATGTAACCTTTATTTTCTTATTTCTTTTAGATTTTAAGACTATATTAGTTCACAACACTTTCATCGTAGGCGCATAATAGAAAAAACCGTTCGTGTAATGTGAAACGCTATTGATGCGAAAAATATCAGGTCTCAAATTTTTCTATTAAGAGAAATGTCATTGATGGGGAAAATTCCCCCCCCCCCCCCCCCCCCCCCCCCCCCGCGGGAGGTGCCTGGGTTGAACGCTGATTATAGGCTACAACAGAATTTCTTATATTGAAACGCAAGAAACAGAGAAGAAGGGTATTACCTTTTAATCGCATGAATAATAATTAATTAACAAATTCTCAAAGTACCGTTATATAGGCTAGTTGCATCACAATGAAAATACGTTTCAAAACAGTTGCTTAAGTATTCAGGTAATCGCGAAGTTACGATGTTATTTTATGCCACAACTTAACAAATGTAATAGGCCTACAACGCAATAATGCAAATCAATAAACAACTTCTCATCGCTAACGTTCTTTAGAGTGGTTTATTCTTCTGTATAACGGAAGATCGTTAAAATCTTGCTGCGGTTTCTACCAGCGGTTTCATGAACTCGCACTATCTCATTTCTCGCGCTGTTATACTGCATTGGATAGGGAATCTGAAGGCGTAGCTGGCACTTTTGAGGACCAGTTGAAACCAAGAGATTGAATTCAGCATCTAAAAGCCGGGCTCTGTCGCACCGACGACAAACTAACACAATTCTACCATGAGCATCCGCAACACTCACACCACTTTGTCCAAACGTTGCTGAACGGTATGTGCGTACAATTCTGCCAGTCGTATCTACCTCCTTTAATTCTGTGCAATGTGTGTCGCCAACGGTGGCCAATACAAGGTTCCCATTTGATTTCTGAATTACACTGAAAACAGATTTGAAGCCATGAACAGCTGGGAGTAACGTTATTGAATGCTGCAAGGAGCCACTCGCGTCAAATATGCTCACCAGAGAAAAATTTGGTGCGCTCTGTTCTGAAAGAATTATAAGGCTTCCCATGACTGATACAATTAAACTTATGTGCTCGAATGACATACTCAGCTCATTAATCCACGGTGATATGTCAAACTGATGTTCTTCATTTCTCGTGATGCGTAAGACTGAAAGGCATTGTGATTTCTTGTTAAGTACATACACACAGTTTGATACACTGCAAGCTGCCATGTCCTCTGGAACTACTCCTGGTAGCTGGATGACATCTTTCACAAACACCATAGTGTTGCGATCGCAAACGTTAATGCAAGGATCTTGGTTGTCTGGCCTGCAGAGCAAAAATATTTCATCTCTCATTGTAGCCACTCTGAAGACGGATAACTGGATCGAAGATAGATGTAAAATTTCCAAACGAATTTGCTCCTGAGCTGAAACATATTAAACATCATTAAATGACGATCAAATTACATTCAGAAATGCATTATTCAGATTATCATGATGATATTGATGGTGAGGGTTATGTACCGTGGTTCACGTAGGTGAAGTAGAATCGGAAGTCATACAACTACTTGCGATCCTATAATTATTATTACTATCTCATGCAATCAAAGCGCAGCTTGTCAGTTTGAATATTACCGGTATTTTATATATATATATATACTAGCTGAACCCGGCCACACGTTGCTGTGGCTGAAAAGAGGCTCTCCCCCTCCCCTCCCCTTCCCTCCTCCTCCCCTTCCCCTCCCCCTCCCCTCCCCCTCCCCTCCCCTCCCCCTCTCCCTCCTCCTCTCACTCCCCCCCCCCTCCCGTCCCCTCCCCTCCCCTCCCCTCCCCCTCCCCATCACCCTCCCCTCCCCCTCCTCTCCCCTCCACTCCCCATCCCACTCCCCCTCACCCTTCCCTCCCCTCCCCTCCCCCTCCCCATCCCACTCCCCTTCCCCTCCCTCTCCGTCCCCCTCCCTTTCCTCCTCCCCCTTGACCTCCACCTCCCCTCCCCCTCCGCTCCCTCCCCACCGTCTTCGTCCCACTCCCTCCGCTCCTTTCCTCCGTCGCATCGTCCATTCCAAGCCCAAAGGCCGCTTTGGGAAAAGCTAGGCCTCTTTGGTAAATTAATCGCGTCTCGCTTATGACGTCACAGGACTCGACCTCATTGATGTTTCGTCTGCTGTGTTTGGAGACGGCGTTTATGAAATCTGGCTGCCGTGTGGGACGTGTTTAATTTGCAAATGGCGGGCGAACGGATTGCAAAGTTCACTTTTTGTGGAAACGGTTGCGTTTTTTCGGGTGAAAAAATCTTAAGACACGGTGCTATTTGAATGGAAGGTTTTGGTAAATTTTCACAACAATCGGTGCGTAGCTTTCGGCGTGGTAATGCGACGAACTATTGGAAAGTTTCATTTTTATTTATATAGATACACACACACACATATATATATATATATATATATATATATATGTAAATATATATATATATATATAGATTGGCGCAAATCAACGTATGATTGTTTTTTAAAGTCAAACGTGAACGGAAAGATCAAAATGTTTGATATTCGTCAGTAGCCTATGAATGCTCCTTGAAAGATATAATATTCACATAATGAGAACTCAGTAGCCTATGTTTGGACTCGTACGTGCATTTTATTAATACGAAATTGTTCAATTCTGGACTGCCAGTTAAATGGTAGGTAATTTAGAATTTTTAAGATTTCGCCTCATTTTACATCCTCCATTCGCCAGCCAATTCAACGACACACAGCACCGTATAAGTAGTTGTACGAGTGAGAGTTCTGTATCGCCCGTAGAATATTCTCATTCGTACAACTGCGGATGCTTGTATATCATCGGAAGGATGAGCAGACCGAGAGAGGTTGTGAGGTGGCCATATATCTCAACTGCAACCATAAACTCGACATCAGATTCTGTGAGGCACCACTTGAATGCTAATTTCAGGACACCGGGTCATTCGCTGAACACAATATGCCGAGGATAAGAAAACGGAAGCGGTTTTCACTTCATACCTTTGGTTACCGCAGGTCAGCTTAAATACCATTCGCACATTCATCATTATCCTGATTTCAAATCTTCGTATTTCATATGGGAAAGAATGATGTTCTTTTCATATCAGGATATTGGCAATTTATCTCCTGAACTAACCAGTGTCGTCTAGAATTCCGTGGACTTTATTTCGAAAGTAGTCGGTCGTAAGGATACTGTTCCAGTCTGAAGATACAGTCATAAGTCTGCTTATCACAAGGTCAGCCTTGGCTTTCCACACACTCTTGAACAGCTTTAACCCCTTCACTTCCATAACTACTACTTTAGCGAGAATAAACTCACGTAGCTCCATCGGTAGATCTTGCAGCTAAAGGTCAAAAGCAAAAGATACCGCATGCTTAATATGTTTGTAAGCTCACACCATCAACTGGATTTTTAGGTCTCTAATATCAATAATTAACTCACGACGCTGAATCAGAAGAACTTAATTGATTCGTTAATGATTATGGACTAATTTGGGAGCCCAGGCGTTTAAATAAGACAGAAGTAGTCACAAAGTCCATGCTTATAGCAGTTGTCGGATTTTACCTTACTTGATATAGACAGCATAACAGTTATTTTTAGAGGTTTAAAAAAAGTTAAAAGACTTATGACATTCTTGACTGCTTAAACTCAACAAATGCAAGTCACTACAATACGAAGAATACATGTAGGCTATAATTATGGTGGCTTAAACAAATCGCTCTACAGACTTCGATCAGCATTCTGGAGGCCGCGATCGTGTTATCACATATCGTTTAAGTGATAAGTTAACAACGTGTGCTCGCAGTAACCCTTTAATGCCGAGATGGTAGTAAATGGTATGGGAAATCCTATACCCTCCAGCATTAAAGGGTTATACAACAAGATCGCTCGACATCTGCATTATGATTTAGACACAATTTGCTGCCTTTTGTCAGATTTATATGCCCCAACAGTGTAAGTACAACAAGACTATTTTGACTAAGATAATTATTCGAACCAATACCCGAAGTTTAGATTTAGGTAGATTTGTAACTTTGGATTCATGATTATGTTGCTTACCGTTGTGTCACTCGGTGAGGTAAGTCTTGCACGTTTCGCATTGTCATCTTGCTGGAATACTGCTATAATACACAACGATGCAAAGTGGTCAGAATGAAAATTAGGCTAACTGATTATATAGCCTATGTGACCTTCCTTTAGAGCTACGCCTACACCGTTGAACTCTCCTAGAATTCCTCATCACTGAACTTAAAACTGTTCATTTGAGCTCGCTGGAGTCGGGAGCGCATCCCAATGAATGATGAATGAATGAATGAATGAATGAATGAATGAATGAATGCATGAATGAATGAATGCATGCATGAATACAGGTTTTGAGGCGGCGTGATTGCAATATCGGGACCGCAGCATATTCCGTATCTTTGGAAGTGTCTAATGATGTCACTAACCCCAACTCTAAAACCCTAACCGACCCTCTCGGCGCCTTATCTGATTCTAACCGACACTCACAGTCCTCGATACATACTTTTGAGGCTATAACAATAACATATAGGCTATCCAACAAAGAGCTGGTAGTCGATTCACCTTTACTTTATCGTAGGCCTACGTTACTGATGTCGTTTAAAAATGAAAAGACTGCGCTAAAAAATTGACTCTAATTATTATGTTTGACTCAAAATAACAAGCTCCTCGTAAAACTGCCTAAGTCATTGAAACAACAAACAACTTCGTTGCTTTGACTTACAATCTGAACATTCGATGGTTTGCTTTTCAACATTCGATTCGTCTGTTGTTCGTTTCATGGCGTCGACGAAAGCACAAAGATCATCTGCCTGTATAATATCTAAGAACAAACCTCGCTTCTTTCACCAGAGAAGTAGACCTATTATACTAATTAATAAATTGTGGAACTAATCAAAAGAAAATTGCGATGGTAGACTTGAGCGGCGAACAACGAGAATAATTTTATTATTGTAAATGAATAGCAGAAAGTAAAGTTGACGTTTTAACGTTCAAATCAAGGATCCAAGCCAGGCTCTAAAGCCAGGAATGGCGTCTTGACTTTACAGTCTACATTGTACTTACGGTCAATTGTGACGTCACACACAAAACAGTTTCATTTCTGTGTAAGGCAGCAGTCAGAAACGAAGACAACGAAGCGTGTTGAACATATTCATCATATATTATTACTAAATGTATGTAGCCTAAATGTATAATATATGATGTCTATGGTGTTGAAACGGGCACCCCGTCATAATAGCCCGGTCAAAACAGCCCCGTCAAAACAGCCCCGTCATAATCGCCCAACGACAAAACAGCCCCGTCAAAATCACCCAGCGACAAAACAGCCCCGTCAAAATAGCCCCGTCAGAACAGCCCGGGGCTATTTTGTCGGGGACCGACAAAGTCGCGGAATGACACGTTTTTCGTGAAAAAATAGACCGACGAAATTAACGTCTTTTTAGGGAAGCAGTCCTTTCGCCGAATTGATGAAAATAATGTTTGTAGCCTAAAGTTTAAGATGACTTCCGGAAATAATTGCGTTAGTAAACGAACTTCGCGTTTTATCATCCATCCAGCTTCTATTTAAAATCGTCAATCCAGCCTGTATTTCAGATCTATAAAACTTTCATCCAGCTTCGATTTCTCAAGCGTTTGATCATCCATCCAGCTTCTATTTGAAATATAAATACCTTCATCCCGCTTCCATTTCTTAAGCGTTTTACCATTCATTCAGCTTCTATTTAAGATCTGTAAAATCTTCATCCAGCTTCGATTTCTCAAGCGTTTTATCATCCATCCAGTTTCTATTTGAAATATAAATACCTTCATCCCGCTTCCATTTCTTAAGCGTTTTACCATTCATTCAGCTTCTATTTAAGATCTGTAAAATCTTCATCCAGCTTCGATTTCTCAAGCGTTTTATCATCCATCCAGTTTCTATTTAAAATATAAATACCTTCATCCCGCTTCCATTTCTTAAGCGTTTTACCATTCATTCAGCTTCTATTTAAGATCTGTAAAATCTTCATCCAGCTTCGATTTCTCAAGCGTTTTATCATCCATCCAGCTTCTATTTAAAATATAAATAGGGGAGAGTGCTACAAGACGCCCATGGCGAGTAAGACGCCCACCCCCTTTAAAACGGTTGAAAAGATACATTTTCGTATTTTAGTTGTCTCATTGCATGCAGCGACATCTTATGAACCTTCCATAACAGTATTGTTTCAGTATTCGAGATATTGACGCGATAAATCAATTTTCTAGATTTTCACCACTTTTTTGTAAGTACACAATCATTTACGAATCTTCCTAATTTTCTCTTTAGCCTTATGTAGTAAAAATTCGCGCATTTCAACGTTTATTTAGGGTTCATTTATAGTTGCTTTTATGGTTTTATCTAACTAGTAAACATTGACATTGTTAAATAAAATGGCGTCAGTAGAGAGGGACTCGAAAATTACAAGAAGCCCATGGGCGTCTTGAAAACATAGGTAGCATAGAGATTACAAGAAGCCCATGGGCATCTTGAATGTATAGGAAGCATAGAGATTACAAGATGCCCATGAGCGTCTTTGATACTATGAGCAAATGGCCAAGAATTGGTGCCTACCATGTCACCACCTTCTACTCATAAAAAACGGGGCCATATACAAATTTATCAGTTTTTATTGAGTCTATTTCAACCTTGCCCAAAACTTCAGCGAAATGCAAAGAATGCAGTACGTGTAAAGGTTGATGTCATGCAGAATGTGCAGACGAAGAGACATCCAAAGAATTTGTATGTGACTTTTGTCGGTAGTCTGTGATTAAATTGAAAATGACAATAATGACTTACAACATGAGATTGGATTTTTACTTCTCGGTGTTTTTAGTTGCTCTGTATCTTTAGGATCTTTTAGTTTTGGTTTAATTTGCTTTCTCTCAAGCAGTTTATTGTTTTAGTTTAAAATGCATGATTGCAATGCCTCTTGTTTTTAGTCGATTTCCATTGCTCCAAGATGCCCATCCTATGGGCGTCTTGTAGTATAGGGTTCCTAAGACGCCCAGTTTGGAGGGGTCTACCTTTTTTAATTTACACAATTGATCTTATTGAATTGTGTTCTGTAGTGACTGTCATTGCTTCATTAATGATCACTCTTTACATTAGGGTGAAACATGTACTTCTCTTGGATCCCACATGGAAGAAAAGCACAATTTTCCTTAGCATGGGCGTCTTGGAGCACTCTCCCCTACCTTCATCTCGCTTCCATTTCTTTAGCGTTTTATCATTCATCCAGCTTCTATTTAAGATCTATAAAACCTTCATCCAGCTCCGATTAATAATTAGATCCTTTTTTAAAATTGATCCAGACAAAACGCTTCAGAAAATTTAATGGTAGCTGGATGAAGGTTTTTATAGATCTTAGATAGAAGGTTGATGAATGATAAAACGCTCAAGAAATGGAAGCTGGATGAATGTTTTTATATAGCCTATCTGAAATAGTTGTCTGTGTCGTCTATGACTGGACTGTTTTCGCGGAACTGTTTACACGGGCTGTTTTAACGGGGCTATTTTGACGGGGCTATTTTGACGGGGCTATTTTGTCGGGAACTGAATTTTTCTGGGCTGTTTTGTCCTTGGGCGATTATGACGGGGCTATTTTGTCGCTGGGCGATTATGACGGGGCTGTTTTGACGGGGCTGTTTTGACGGGGCTATTATGACGGGTCACCGTTGAAACGACGACAAAGAAGACGATTAAAACAACGAAAGATGTCGATGACGAACGACATTTCCCGAACTGAGCGGAAGTCGATGGTCAACGTGAAAAAAATGATTCGTAGGCTTAATGTAAGACAGAAATTATTCTATGATCTTAATTAATGTTAACGACCAAAAATATTAGGTCCTTAAGTAAAGAAGTCTTTCAAGTTATCGAATTGTTAAACCGAATATTAATTTAATGCAAGTGAGAAGTGTGAATGAAGGCAAATTAGACAGACACATAAAATGTAGGATTTCTTTAGATCTACTGACTAATATCTTAATTGTCTTCTCTTCATCCAGTGCATCTGTTGTTCAGGTTTTGGACTGTTAAATGTTTATAGGCTTGCAGAAGACTTTTAAGTATTATTCAGGATAGTTTAACATAAAATAGTCAAATCGTTCCCCCCTCTAATCAAAATAAAATTTCGAAGGTAGGCCTACTGCTGTCTGCAGTTTCATCAAGTCAACAGTTACAAAGAGACAATTAGCCTAAAGTAGGCTTATGGCAGGTCTAGTCGAATGCCATAGCAACAGGGTCTACAACAAATGGACTGTTATAAGTTGAGTCGTAATTGCAGTATCGGATACCGTGAGTGTCGGTTAGAGTGTCCGTGAGTGTCAGGTTATGCGTCGTGACTCGTGAGTATCGGTTAGAGTCAGGTTATGCGTCGTGAGTATCGGTTAGGTAGGGCCAGGTTAGGTGCCGTGAGGGTCGGTTAGGGTAGCCTAAGTATTAGGGTGAGTGTCGTCATTAGATACTGTCCAAAGATAGGCCCTACTGCATATTATGCTTCGGTCCCACCAATACTGCAATTAGTCTACGCCTAAGCTGATAGGGAGGACCTGAAAAACGGGGACAGTCGATCATTGTTGCAGTTTATAATAACGAACGTTCTATACATGGACGACATTGTCACGACAACCACACGAAGACATACAGGGTGGTCCAAAATAAACCGCACAGTGACAGTTTTCTTGATATAATGTATAACAATTCAATGTTTAATGCCATTTTTCTTACTTATTTATATATTTTCTCTGACGTCATTATTGACTTCATCATTGTTTATCATAGTTTATGGTAAAGAAGTTGTTGTTTATAAGAGATTGTGATCATGGGACGCTTAACTATGGAGTATCTGCGACGTGACGGTGAGAACATTTCTTTCATTGAGCTTGACATGTGGCCCCCAAACAGCCCGGACTTGAATCCAGTCGACTACGCTGTTTGGGGCGCCCTTCAACAGATGGTATACCGTCGTAGAAGTTTCACCACAGTGGATCAGCTGAAAGAAACAATCGTCACAGAGTGGACCAAGCTGTCACAGCGTTTCATTGACCGCGGCGCACCGCGCAATTGATCAATGGCGTCGTCGGCTTCAATGCGTGGTCGAGCAGCAAGGAGGACACATTGATCATTTTATGTAACGAAATCCACCCATGTAGGCTAATGTTACAGTAAAAATAATTGCTGTGTTTTTGTGAATTTTCACGGTTATAGGCCCTATTTGAATTGGCTGAATAAAGTACTATCAATTTATCATTGTGCGGTTTATTTTGGACCACCCTGTAGTTATACGGACTTTTTCCGCTGCCTGTGTTTCTGCTTCAAATCTCCCAATTGCAATCACCTTTATATATGATACTTGTTCATCAGAGTGCTATTTAGCAACAAGTTATATATTAAAGAATATACTTATACATACTTATTTATTTAAGAGTGCATCCAGCATTGTGGCGTCATTTCATAATCATATACACAGATAATAGATTCTTATCAAGGGGTCTCCATTACGTCACATATATTAGGCTAATTTTGGACTATAATATTATAGACGTCATTTTTTACGGTTAAAGAAGCATGAATTGTATTGTGATGTCATAGGCCTAGGTTCTATATTATTTGACTTCGAACCGCAGAAATGATCGGGTTATCGGTCGAGTTGCGCTTTTATTTGCGACCATATAATTATTGGCGTTGTTTGTCTTATTTCACGAATTAATCTCGTTGATCAAGGATAGAGGCGATCGATCCAAGCTTCAAATGACCAGGTATTGCAGGTAAGTTGGTATAGGCTACGCCACTGTATATGGAGAGGCACTGGATTATTTGTGCCCAAGGAGAATCACTGCATAATTATGTTAGGCCTATAATAATTATTACATCTGCATGCCTATGGAGAGGCACTGGATTATAAATTATCTGACTATGGAGAGGCATTGGATTATATCTGCCTATATGGAGGGGCACTAGATTATATCTGCATATGGAGAAGCACTGCATGGATTAATTATCTGACTATGGAGAGGCACTGAATGGATTGTATCAGCCTATGATGAGGCACCGGATTATAAATATCTGCCTATGAACAGGCAAAGGATAGAG
The DNA here is from genome assembly GCA_945859605.1 of Lumbricus rubellus. NCBI lineage: Eukaryota > Metazoa > Annelida > Clitellata > Crassiclitellata > Lumbricidae > Lumbricus > Lumbricus rubellus. Next base: position 24,586,683 of record OX243817.1, read on the forward strand.
TCGCTGGGTTATTTCCTGCCTATGGAGATTCACTGTAATATTATCTTCCTATGAAGAGGCACTGGATTATATCTGCCTATCAGTGGCGGATCCAGAACTGTTTCAAGGGGGGGGCCAAAATCTAAGATCTCGGATGGGAAAAAGGAGAAAAAAATTTTTTTTTAGTCATCCGCAAAAATTTCCGGGAAAATCATACCATTTCATCCGCCAAAAAAGTTGATGACCTTTTTTTTAGTCCTCACCTTGGAAATCGAACGGGGGGCCACGTCCCATACAATTTTCCAAAATACGGGGGGGCCAATATCCATTACACCCATATTCGCATTGCTAATTTCAGACCAAATGGAGGGCCACGTCCCATGGCAGTTTTCAATGGGGGGGGGCATGGCCGGATTGGTCCCCTGGATCCGCCACTGCTGCCTATGGAGATGCACATTTTCGCACCGTAAGTGGCTAGCTGCCTGTCTCTAACTGATTGGGTATTTAGGCTATGTTTGTCGAGACGGAGGCCGCGCAGGGCCGGATTAACCAGTATGCCATGTCTGCCATGGCGGCGGGCCCCCCCCCCGTCGTCAGGGGCCCCCCGTCCGTGACAAACAAGAATTTTTTCAGTCCACATTCCCATTTATTCAACTTCACTCCATGAACAGTGATGTGTAAATTCATGTCAATTGCTGGTTTTTCTTATGAAGACAATCAATGGCTCCTATAATTATATCTGCCATCTATAGCCTAATCATGATTTTTGTCTCTAATCCATACTTTTAAATAGAAGCATTGATGAGGGGAAATAAAATTGCATAAAGTTGCATTTAAAGGGAGGGATAAATCTTGCGCTGAAACCTTTGGGCAGCGGTTAGTAGGTTAGTCACCGTTATAGTTCTTTCATTAAGATATGGGCCTGTAGTTTATTTATAGGAATTCTGCATGCAAAGAAGTTCAAAATGTGCTCAGAGTTTTAACGCACTTCGATGTGCTGGATACTGACATGATTAGAGAATTGTTACTCGAATTGAAAAAGACATAGGCCAAAATGATTATTTATTTTGGTGGTTTAAAGCTGAAGAATTTATTCTCTGTTGAAAAGGTTCAGTTCGTTTTGTTGCGCAAACAGTGGCGGCGCCAGCTATAAAATTTCAGGAGGTCACACCAAGGTCATGAGAGTTATTCATCAAGTCGAAGAAATTAATGTACGGAAGACATCAAAATTCCAAAGAAATTTTGACAGATCATAAGGCAGGTCAAGAGCAAAATAGACAGGTCACTTCATGTTACCTATGGTATAGCACCGCCACTGTTTGCATAGTGCAGAGGCTGTAGGCTAGAGTCGTAGACTAAATCACCAGCTTCTCTTGCCGTGGTGCAGAACACTGAAGCTCTGCAAACTACCAGTACATTTCCAAGGTGTCCATTGCTCTCCGTATGTATGCTACATTGCTACAAGTGCATGATGGTATCAAACTGCAATGGTGAAATATCTTAGATCCTTCGTCAAACTGGCATTGTTCAAGAATAATCTGCGGAGAACAATGACAAGAAAAACGACTAACTGCAGTGGAACTTATCCGTGTTGATAGTGCATGGCCATTACACTGTTTCTTTTAATGACATTGTTAACCAGCTTGCACAATGCCAAGAGTAGAAAAATGTTGACCATAGTCGATCGGTATTTCATAGGATTTGGATGGATGGATCCGAATTGACCAGGGTCTATGACAACAGAGGCCGTTACCCTGGAAAGAAATTTGCTTGGCATATTACAGCACTTAATAAGCAATTATTGTAGGATTTAAACCGTTAGACTGACCAATATCTACTGCATCGACGTCTATAATTATAATGGTGTCGCTTAGCTTGGTTTTCATTAAGCTACACATTATTAGAGTTATAAAGAAATTGTGGTCATTTCTAGGCTTGCATTAACATGTGAGAGGAACATGGTGACGGAAGGTCAAGGTGGATAAAGGGCCCTCCGGAGAATATGGCGGCGGGCCCCCCGAGAGCTTAATCCGGCCCTGAGGCCGCGAGGCGCCCTTGTAACGGCATGTGCTGGGTTACGGCGCCATAGAAATAGGCCTAATTATTGACGTCATTATTTTTTTTCTTTGCCAGAGGTTTAGGCCTATATTATTAGGTCTATGCATGATCCCTCATGCTGTAAATTGTAAAACAATACCAAGCGCCTTGTTCTTCTGGGGTTAGGCTAACGGTCATCCTTGTCGGTCATTATTGTGCAAACATGCCTCGAAATGCCACGTAACCTACGTACAGCATTGAACTTCTGCGTGCACATTGAAAGACGCAGAAACAAGCGTGCTGTTTCTTTTTGTCCAACAACCTGTTTTTGTCCCGCCCCCAAGCGTATCTATCTAATGCGGAGCATTGTTCCAAAATTATTTCCTTCTGAATTAGCTCGCTCAATCACTAATTATTAGCCAAAAGGCACTGCTTACAGCTCGTAAGCTGACCCGTAACAGTTTTGTAGGCCTACTGTTGGTGGATATTGCTTCACATCCGGCAACTAAATTATTGCGCTACACAAACATCGCCATATTTCTCGCTAGCATTGGTTCTCGCGAGAACTGTTTCCTGGCAACAGCGATTATTTTCTTGTTTGAAATCAGTTTTATTCGTAAATGTTAAATAATTGTTGTAAAAGTTCCATGTTGTGCATTATTTCGACAAAGGGATAAGATTATGGCGCACAAGGAAAGTAGTGGTAAGTGCAGGTTTATTATTTTTATGTTTTAAACAACAGGAACGGTTTATCAGTGATGCGAACTTGATCTACTTCTCCATGCTTAGTTCAGGAATTTATGGATGAAAAATTGTTCGTTTTCGTTCCTAGACCAGTGTTAGCGAGTCGATAGGTTTCTGATATGCTGAAATACTTAAACTGCTTAACTAAATATTGATATTTTGTGTGGTTTTATGATGATCTATGATGCGCGGAAAACTTTTTTTATCTGTTTTTGCTGGTGAGACTGTATAGATCTCCCAACATATTTTGGACTTCCTAGTGGTTTCAATAAAATCATTAATATGTGCTGTATGAAAGATATCAAGGATTGAAGAGGTGAAAACAAGCTAAGACAAGCTGAAAATGTTTCGTGAACTATTTGTGAATACCTTATGATGCGTTCCTGATGGTTGGTTTTTGTAGTGAATTGGTTTGGCCAGATAGGTGGAAGAGGCGGCCGAGCCACTCAACCAAGACCACAGGTTTCTGCTCCTTCGCTTTCACAGATCCCCGGTCTAAGCAAGGCATCAGATGATGCCTCTTACGGTGACGAACCGCAGAGGCCGTTCTACCGAGATACGGACAGTGCTTACGTGAGATTGGCGAAACAGGGCGGAAGGACCGACCTTCTTCGAATGGACCAACAAGACGCTGCACCAACCGAAACAAAGGGAGCTGGATACACTATACCCAGTTGGATGCAGAAGGACTCGACTAATGAAGACTTGCACAACGCGTAAGTCTATACTGGATCATTAACTTCTTCATTGCTACTCTGATCATTTGCGGTCTATTAAGTGGTTTTTATTACAGTATAAGACCATCTAATGATGACCAATATCCATGCCCTTGTGACGGCACCATGTAAATCAGCGGTTCTCAACCTTTTTAGTCCGGCGACCCCTTTTTAACATTTCAAAAGTTGTGACGACCCCAACGACAAAATTGATTGTGTAACAACCCCCGTTTCACTGCATTTTTGTTACTATTGTCCATTGTTATGCATTTTTACCCTCTAATACGAAAACTGTTTTGGCAGTTGTATGAGGTTTCCTTTAGTTTGAAGTAATCGAAGTTATATATAAGCCTATTCGGCTTGTGATGCAGCTTTAACAGCTGCCGCGTCTTGCTTAGAACTGGAATTCTTCAAAACCGCTGTCTCAAGTAAAGTGTGCCTTCTTGCATCAATCAGCTTTGTTCTTAAAAATACTGGTCATGCTTTCCTACATGGCTATAGGATGGTTAGAATAGCCTGTCTGAATAGTGTTCTGCGGTTTATTTGTTGGGTTTCATTGATTCTACCCATAAAATGTCATAACAAAGACCTATAATTCTAGTTTCTCTATTCATGCTGCAACTATTAAGCAATAGGCTACTCTGAGAATTGGTCAATATTTCTTCTTTTCTTAACAGTAATTTCACCTTACTGATTCGTTTTGCGATGCTAGCAATTTCAAAAACTTCATTTGTGTTCTTATGAATGCGCCGAGCAGGGAGAGTTTGGAGAATGGACGCAGGCCTACGTGCCATTCCCCATTGTCAACAATTTCCCCCCCCCCCCAATGGCAGCATTTTAGGCTGTCGTTTTAACGAAACTCTTCATCATTTCAGTGCTGATAGTCGTGCTTTACGTCTTTACGACTTCAAAGTGTCTCCTCCCACTGTTTAGAATCTCAATAAAAAACTTCATAATTTAAATGCTGAAGGCATGGTTTATGACTTCAATAAATGTCTTCCTTCCATTCTTAATTTTTTCTAAATTTCCAATCACTAGCCTATTTTAAACTGTCATCTGAATTTTGTCAATGCTGATAGTCATGGTTTAAGACTTCAGAATGTCAGCCCCCAGTACTGTTGTTAACAATATTTTGGATTAAATCCAAAATCCATGTTACGGTGCACAAATTTTGTGCACCGTAACATTCTAACTAAGAGAAGCGACATCAGAAAGAAAGCAGTAGAGAAGGCTGGCCATGACGATCGCTAGAGTTCAACGAACTGACAGCACAAGGTGACAAGGTGAACATTCTAAGCCATCATCTAAAAAAATTACTCATAATTTCAGTGCCCAGAGAGGTGGTCTAGACTTTAAAAAATATTCCTCCCTGTGTTTCTTTAGAAGAATAGCAGAATTTACATTTGAAAACTAAATTGGAAAAAATTAATTAGCTGCCGCAATCTAACTGATGAATCATAGCAAAATTATGAGTAAAAATTATTTTAGTTTGTTGAAATTGCTATTTGGCCTATATCTTTTGCAAATTTCTGAAGGGGCCAGGCGACCCCTGGCAAATTGTCAGGCGACCTTCGAGGGGGTCGCGACCCACAGGTTGAGAACCGCTGATGTAAATTGTTGTAAAATTATTATTGTTATTATATTATTATTACTATTATGTATTGTGACTTAGATCCACTGATGTAAATAGCTTATCTCTCGAAGTTATTAGGCCTATTATTATTATTATTATGAAATTAACCGAAGTAGTTCAATTCACAAAGGTATACAAGACAACGAATAGTGTATATAAACATTATGGAATCAGTAATCAATCTGATAGCTGTGGCTGCTTCTCGAATGTGCCCCTGCAAGCTACTATTATTACTATTATTATTATTATTGTTACTATTATTACTACTACTGTTATTATTAAGTCAGTTGGAATGTGAGTGACCAGTGATGTATTTCAGTTGTGTGCAACTGTGCATGTTACATGCATGGCTGATCTTGACCTATGTAGCAGCACTTTGTAGGTGATGTGTTCAATGGAAAACACAGGCAAAAATGGATAGATTGAAATGACGTTCATTACAATGTGGAAGCTTGGTCCATTCCCAAGTCGTTGCATGTTAAATTGCTTTCTTTGGACAAAACTAATATCCTATCCTTGGTTATGAACTGTTTTTGGAGGACAAGGCTCAGTTTCTATATAGTTCTTGTAATAGATATAGTATGGTTTACGTCAAATACTAATTCTTTGCAAAAACTTTATGAAATTTAAATACAATTGTGCTGTGGGCTAATAGTAATGTTGCATGGGATTTCACAAAAATTCGTTGAGCAAAAATCGAATGACTTGGGAATGAGAATATGTCTGTTAATCTGCAGCTGTGCTGCGCTTGTATACTTGTGTACTTAGTACTTTTATACTTGTATGTGAATGTATCATTTGCTTCTTGGTAGACATGCAATCAGTTGGCTGGCAAGAGCTTTGTGCTTACTGTTTGTTTACTAACTGTTAATGAAAAAACTGTCTTTCATCTTTGTCAATTTGCACTGTACTTTTTAAACAATATGCTCTGGAATTCGTTTTTGTTTTTTGCTATAGTGGTAAAATTTCTGCCAGTAACAGAGTATGTTACAAATAGTGATTTTGAAATGATGATTATAAATAATTATCATGTTTTCTGTCTTGATAATGTAGTTCTTGGCATTTGAACAATGTTGTCACTGAATAAAGTTGTATGGCTTCATGCTTTCTTTTGGGACATATTTAGCAGAAATTTTATTCTGATTTTTTCAAGAGTGTTTACAGTGTTTGTTGGGAACTTTTAAGTTCAACACTTTTTAAAAGTGTCTTGTATGAGATGGTGATTTCTGGCTGCGATCATTTTACTGCTTTTCAAATAAGGCTTGAGAGACCTTGGTTGTTGCAGTGACCAAGTTATTTTCTGAATACTAAATTTGGACATATATCCAGGGCTGTTAATACTGGAAATATACATTGTCATGTTAATACTGGAAATATATATTGTCATGTTAATACTGGAAATATATATTGTCATGTTAATACTGGAAATATATATATATATTGTCTTAGCCAATTGCAGTACAGACATCGAAAGTACTGTATTGGTGATGCCAATTGTTGTGCCAATACAAGCAGTCATTGAGTGCAGTAACATTATGTTCTGTAACGACTGTATAGTGTGCTTCTTTAATATTGTCAAATAAATCTTTCCATTAGAAGTGCAGATTTGTGCCAGTGGCAAATGAATGTTGCTGTTTGTAGTGTAGAGCATGTCACTGGTGCCCTGGATACTTCTTGCTATCCGCAGGCCGCAATGGTATCTGAAACTAGAGCTTCGTACAATGGAGATAATCTGTACAATGCGTGGTCTAAGAGCAGTCGTCGTACATCCCCAAGTCACCAGTTTTTGAGGAAGAGTGCCAGCATGAATGTATTTAGGATGCCAACGTTATCTGAAACACGGTCAGCATTTACTGGAAAGCATCAAGAACTAGAGGAGACCGTGAAACCTGGTAGGCCTTTGAAATTTTGTGATTACCTGGTAGACCTTTGAAGCTTTGTGATTACCTGGTAGGCCTTTGAAGTTTTGTGATTACCCGGTATGCCTTTGAAGCTTTGTGATTACCTGGTATGCCTTTGAAGCTTTGTGATTACCTGGTATGCCTTTGAAGCTTTGTGATTAGGCCTAAAAAAAAAAATGCTGTGTTTCCGGTAACAGAGCTAAAAAAAATTGGGTAGGTAGGTCGGAAAATATTTTTATTTTGTAAAATATTTTTATGCAGTGACTATCCGAAAAAGTATACCCCACTAGTCTTTTTTGCATGCTGAAACAAAGTACGTGTTCTAAGCAAGTATAAACTGCCTATTTCCCGACTGTCTGCACCTAAAACAGCTCTAGAAACAGTCCTATTAATTTCATTTTGTTGACGTCTCTTATGTTATGTCAATACAAATGTTAAAAAAAGATTTTTTGAAAAAAAATTTTTTACAAAAATATTTGGGTCGCGGCCGTAAAAATGGGTCGGTCGCGTTACCGGAAACACAACACTTTTTTTTACGCCTTACCCGGTATGCCTTTGAAACTCTGATTATCATCACTGTCGTCTTCAAAATAGTGATTTGTAATATATGTGAATTTTTTAAATTTAATTGCCTTATAACCATATTTCGATTAAGAACTGTAGTTATGTCTTCACACAGATCTATTGTTATATATATAATGCCATTGTCTTTGATTGTGGCAGTGCGTTCTGTAAGTGGCATCTGCCATGGTGAGAAGTCTTTGTGGCAAATGTGTTATCTGAATATCCAGTCACGTTACATTGTAGTGAATTATGCCGCATTTAATAAATTTATTCTGATTGTTGGTTTCATTTTGTGTACTGGTAAATTGAGTTGTACTGCGACCAAAGGCTTTTTGTTTTTAGTTGTCAGTATTTAAAATGATAGTCATAAAATAGCATATGTAGCATTTGTGTCATGTTTTGCATGCATGTCATGACTTGTACTGTGTAAATGAACCAAGATTAATTATGGATATGAAACAATGTGATAAATTATGTACTCTTAGTTGAGGATGAACTATCACAGACTCCAGCATACAGCACACTTACCAGAGCTTCAGATCAGAGGCAGTTGCTGCGAGATGATGAAAGACTATCCACTATGCAGAATAGATCGCAACATCTTCCTAGGACAGCGACAGACGCAGATGTTGAACCTGGATCGCATGCTGCACAGTTTTCTCGAAATAATGCTGCTAGGAGTGAATTCGAAGTGCAGAACGAACAAGAGGAAAGACAAGATGAGTTGCTGCAGCAGTTTGGGTCACTTGGCACTGATGCAGATACGAGACATGCGGCAGATGATGCACGGATGGAGCTACAGCGTCGTGATTCAATTGCCAGCGACAAAGAGTAAATACCAGAGACAACATTAACGATACGTTGCTGCTTACATTCGTTATTTTGCGGTTGTTACTAATGACTAATCTTTTGGTTTGGTTTATTTAAGCGGTTTAAAAATGTTTAGTTAAGAGAACATTTGCTCAAAATGCAATACACTTCAGGAGCCCAACTGTCACTTTGATTTTCCACTGGTTTTGATAACCCAACTAAAATAGCAGCATTGGCATACTTTCATTACAGATTTTTGTTGTTGTTGTTGTTGTGGTGGTTCTTGTTGTTGTTGTTGTTGTTAGTAGTAACAGCAGCTATGGTGTCTAATGTGCAAGATCTGTAATAGCTGATGGCGATGGTGCACCAATGAGGTCAGGATCCAGATCTTACCTAAATCATAGCAGCGTGCTATGGTATTTCATTTATGCTGCGTTAATCTGCAGTCCATTAACACATGTATGCAACTGCCTCCCAACGTCTGTGCTTAAATTGGTCTTCACTATTATTGCAGTAACTGTTGGACTGATGTGGCATCATCTTCTAAATTATTTGCAGTTTACAGTTATGTGCTCTGTTTTTAGTCATTCTGGTTGTACCTTCTTCAGTTTGTGATACTCTGAATCAGTTTGGAGGGGAAATTGCCCAAACTCACTTTTAACTTTCATGTGTCTTTGCTGTCATGGTACAGTATTTGTCATAACTGGCATGGTACTGGTACTTGATTTATTGCAATAGATGTTGTTTAACATAATACTAATTAGTTCCATTGTTTTACTGGAGCTTGGTGTACTTAAGCCAGATATTGGATAATTGTATATATGTTTTTGTCTTACTTCATTTATGGACAACTTGTGCACTGTACTTTGGTTGTGAGTGGTACTGAATTGATACTGTTCTTGTTCTGCATTTTGTCTGCATGGTTATGCATGTAAATACTACTTGATTAGGTAATAGCAAATAGTGAAGTCAGCTGTTCATAAATATTAACTTTTTTCGTCAACTTAAAACCAGCTCTTCAATTTGCAAAATCTGCAGCTATTGTGAATTTTCTGGGTTTTTTGGGAAAGGTCAAAGGTTTCAAAGATTATTTGGAAAAATCCTGAAATTTTTGCAATAAGTAAATTACAGTTTTACATTTTTATTATTGGAATCTTGAGCACTGATAGCGTTTTGATTATAAAATGGAGAAAATATTTCTCTTTGTGAAAATTATAACAACGAAGTTACCAATTCTTTTCAACTCATGTGTAAATTTTTATCACATTTAGGTATCTTGGAGAACTAATTGTCTTTGAAAAACGTTGAAATATACTGTTTCTGTTTTTTTGCCCTTTCTGTTTTGTTGCCTTTAAAGTTAGCATAAATTTAATCAAGAGTTTTGAAGAATAATGTGTTGTCATACTTATTTCTTTAACTTTCAAGTACGAAGTATTTACAAGTGCAAATACTTCAACATTTTACTAACATTTTACTCGTTTTCAGTGCTGTTTATTTTGTTGTTATTTGTTTTGTTTTATTGTATTTTATTTATATTTATTATTTTATTTTGTTTGTATTTTGATTGCATATTTGTAACTTGCATTTAAATGTTTGACATTATTTTGTGTTGAGGCATATCTATATGATTGATTTTAGTTATTTTAATTTGTTCATAGGTTGGCACATTTTCGTTATAAATCACTTGACTCTGTGAAGATTATGCTTTTTTGTCGTTGCAGTGAACTCGAATTCAATGACAGTGGAAGAAGGGCTGCAGACCAGTGGGACTCCAGGCAGAGCTCTCCACCACCACCTGGTGATCAAGACTCCAACTACAGTTGGTCACGGAGAATGAGTGCGGAGGGAGATCGCCAGCCAATGCAGACAGAGTCGCAGTCCGCTTATGCGAGTAAACAATCGAGAGATGCTGAGAGTCCAGGTGAGTTTTGTAATGACTGTGCACACAAAAAAGAAATATTAAGACCTGTCAGAGTTGAAAATAAAATGTGGAAATTCCTGTTCATGAGTCAGCCTGGAAAAATGCCTCTGAAAGCAGAAGAATTCGACTTTTTAAATTGCAAACTCTCTTTTTATTTCAGTTATTCTGTCATGGTTACAACTCCACACGAATCAGATTCTATATGGTATTACATTGCTAAGATGTTGCATGCATACCATTAACTTACCTTAATATCAATTAGGACTCTAAGGAACATTATTTAGTATCCTGAATGCAGAGAGCTTGTGTAACTGCTAGAGTCTGGCATCGTGAAATTAAATTGGCACAAGATTAACTGAAATTGGAGGAAAATTGAATGTTGTGCTATATCAGCTTAATTAGAGGAGCTTATGTAGCCAGGGATCTGTTTTCTAACAATTTATTTTGTAACTAAAATAAATGATAAATGTGTAATTTTAATGTATCACGGATTTTGTGCTTTTATGTTTTATTGACAGGTTTTTTTGGAGGGGGCTAATTTCATTACTTAAGAAATAATTAGCTTAGGAGTAAATTGGTGAAATGTGGGGAATATCATTCTCTGTATGTTGCGTGATTCTGAAACCATCTTACCAATGGCAGAACTAAATGGTTTGAGGATTTTTTATTGTAATCCTGTGCTGTAAATTATTGTTCTCAATAGGAATTTCTCATTGCAGTCAAATAATAATTTAAGAGCTGCAAATGCTTGAATTGTTGCAAAATTGACCAGTAATGTTTCTCTCTTTGAGTCTGTGTGTCATCGCATTCGGAGATAAACACTGTTTTTGAATTGATGTCCATTTCAGCAAATTGGCGAAGTGAGCAATTCCAGCAGCAGCAGCAGTATTCTAGACAGAACAATGGTTCTGATGCTGCGTCCGAGGCAGGCAGACCATCCTACCAGAGTCCTGAACAGAAAGCGCGAGATAACGCGCGACCAGACTGGCTACAGTGGAACCCAGCGAATAATAATAACAGCAGACGAGAGTAAGTTAACCCTTTAATGTCGAGACGGTAGTAAATGGTATGGGAAGTCCTATGCCCTCCAGAATTAAAGGGTTAAGCCAATGAATCCTATCTCATCTCTTCTCATATGACCAATTTTATGTACCCTATCTTATTGTATACCTTCATTTTGTTTTTTATCACTGTTTTCACTTATGAAGCAAGTATTATTATGAACTACACAGCGAGATATGAAATTGTGATGAGAGAAGTTTAATGTGTGCCATGTGCGTTTGTTTAATTTTTGAATTATATTTTGAGGATAGAAATTGAATTTTGCGTAGATCGGCAAATAGTCGACAACACGATGAGAGCACGGATTCAAGAGGGTCAGCATATGGCCAACGTTACCAAGGTAACGGTTCACCCCAGAAGCCATACGCCGACCATGGTTACCAGATGCCAATGTCAACGGAAACAAGTTCGGCCTTCGCGGAGAAACCGTTCCAGTCACCAGGTCAGTGGGAAGGAAATAATACTGTGCACTTATTCAATGTTTTGTGAGAAATTCAATGGTGCTATATAGTGATTGTCGAGATGACTGAATTAACTAACTGAGCTAACTAAATAGAATTGATTGAGTTTCGGTATCTTACCAATCGGCGAGTGAAAATAAGTGAGTAGAAATAACCGGATTGTTTCAATAAAGAAAATATTATTATTATTTATTTTTTAAATTTATTCTTTATTATTATTTTTAATTATTATTATTATTATTATTATTAAGATGCAGTGAACATTTCTTTGTTAGCCGGCGAAAGAAGATCCTCGCTATCGAAATTACCGGAGGAGTTTTACACAAAGAGCGATTATTCAGCGTTATCAAAGCAAAAACCTTCGGCCAACCTGCAGCAGCCAGCCGGTATCAACCAGTAAGACTTCTTACGACAAATATTAAACATATTGAAATCTGATCATTACTGGCTAGTCTAATGCGTGAAAAGTGCTATTTTAAGCTTTCATTTTTATTTACAATAATCTCAGAATCATGTTTCAATTACACATTAGAGCAGGGCTATAATTAAAGGTATACGGAGCTATACAGCATGTACTCTGCTCACAAATGTTTCTGTGTAGTATACGGGAAAAATCACATACAGACAGGCCTGGGCAATTGTATGTGTACTCACCTCTGATTTTGCTAGTACAGCCCTGCATGGCAGTCAAGATTTGTGTAACTACCTACGATTCTGATTCATGTCAGTAAATAAATAAATAAATTTAGTTTGGTGCTACTTGTAAATCTTGCGGCTTCTGCTGCTTTTTGCTGCTGCTATACCCAATGAGGTGTATGTTATAATTATATAATATAAGCGCTAGAGAGAGTATGGCCTATCTCCTCTGCATGGAAATGTGAAGTCACCAACGACCTTATTTATTAACGGAAATCTAGTGACGTCACAAGCCAAGTATGAGAAACCGCCTATGATTGGTCGGTATGAATAAGACAGGTATGTGATTGGTCAGTATGAAAAGAGACAGCGACGTAGATTTACAGACGTGATACTCTCTCTAGTCATATATTTATTATAATGCATCTCTATGGCTATACCTTTTCTTTGTTGCATTTTAGACTGAAGCATTCCGATAGCATGTCAAAGATTATGTCGTTTGGCTACCTCAAGGATGCTGAGAAGGGAGATTCTCATCAGATGGCAGCTAGTCGATCACAGCCGAGGCTTGACCGCGATTATATCGCCAACACATACACGACAGAATACAAGGAAAAGATGCATGGCACTGGAGATGCCACTAGTACAAACTCCGTTAGGTCTCAAAATGGCAGTGTCCCGTCTACTGGAGGATATGTTCCAACTCCTATGTAAGTCGTCCTTGTTTCGTGAATCTCTCAAGTCTGTTTCTTTTGCCGTGGCTTACCTGGGAGCGCTCCTGAGTATGTTTCTTGAAGGGGTGCTATCTAAGTCCATAGAATGAATGGCTTTGAAATCGTATTTCTGTATTGCATTTTCAGCTGGCTCTGAAATCGTATTTCTGTATTGCATTTTCAACTAGCGTTGAAACTGCATTTCCTTGTTGAATTTTTCAGTTGCTTGACAGCATGGAATGTGCATAAGTTTATAGTAGACAATTAGACTTGTGGAGTAACTTGATTGCTGATATTTTTTGGTAATACAGCTTCTATGTCATATGAATTATTCAATACTATTTCAAGGTAAGGGGATAAAAATCAGAACTGTTGGGGTAAGGGGTTCTGAAGCTTGTAAACTAAACGACTATTGTCATGTTTTTATGATATATCACTTGTAAGCTTTTCAGCTTTATAAGGTGTTGAACAAGTAAAAGCGAAGTTGGAGTAATCAAACAAGAAGCTTTTGTTTGCTTTTTTCCTCATGTTGTATTTTAACTGAATTTGATTTTATTTAATTATCAAATGACAGTCGGTAAATACCTACATGTTTGAATGGCTACAGCTCCGATCCGGGTTACAGAAGACGGAAGCAGAGCATGGATGACCGACCGGATTTCTTCAAGATTGGAAGGTGAACATTTCTTTCAGAGTTTTATCCGAATGACTTTGCCTTAGAAAATTTGTTTTCAGAACTTCTAGTTCTCATTATCTATCGCATGTTCTTGGTATCTTCCATGGTCACACTTTAGAATTTCGTTGATTAGCATCTGCTAGAAAGTATGTTGTTTCTTGGCCGGTGTTCATTCACAGTGGCCTGTCCGTCCCTCTCGAATTCGCCACCTCCTCACATTCGCAACGCTATTAACGAGATTGTCTTTTGCTCTGAACAGAAAAACTTATCCTGCTCCACTCTATTTATGGCTCTTAATTTTTGCTGGACTTCAATTTGCAATTCTGAACTTTGTAATGAAGGTATTTTCAAATTACAATTGTACTGTATACTTGCATACTGTCATTATCTATCTAATTAATAAATAGTTTACTTTTTTTGCCTCTGTGTGATGCTTGCAATATCCTAAATGGGTGTCAGATTAAACAAGCCATAAATTCTTAGTATGAGGAATTTTTTCCAGCATTTAGTTTTGATGATAATGAACTTTGAACGGTGATTGCTTTATTCACAGCAATGAACCGCAGAGTGTCCCGAGCTACGGCCTTCGAAAGCCGTCTGCAGAATCAAGACCCGATTTCTTCGGCAGTAGTGAGCGGTAGGTTGACCAGGATCCAAATTTACCAAGGCTTTAGATGGCCTTCAGTGGACCACCGGTTCCCAACAATAGGTGACTGAATTAAAGCCTAAAGAACGTGGTTTGTTAGGATCCACGTTTGTGGCACATTATTTTGTATTGTCAAAGTAACATCTAAGCATGTTATCACTTTAAGTTCTTCAGTTTAATCACAATGTTGATGTCGGCCTGCACTGCTCCAAATCATCTGATCTTCTGAGGGCTGCTTCTCTTGGATTAAATCAGTCTATGTACAATTGTACATGAAAAGTTGTGCATGCTGTTTGTTAGTTATCAAGTTTTCTTTCTATGTGTTGTTCATTTTTATTTAATTTAAAATTTATTTATTATTATTATTTATTATTATTTTATTGTTATTATTTATTTAAATTTAATTTTTATTTTAATTGCATTTTACAGCACTCGTGATTTAAGTTGAGTTATTTATTATTATTATTTTATTGTTATTATTTATTTATTTATTTAAATTTTATTTAAATTGAATTTTTATTTTTATTGCATTTTACAGCACTTGTGATTTAAGTTGAGTTATT
This sequence comes from Lumbricus rubellus, assembly GCA_945859605.1. NCBI lineage: Eukaryota > Metazoa > Annelida > Clitellata > Crassiclitellata > Lumbricidae > Lumbricus > Lumbricus rubellus. The sequence continues at coordinate 24,601,745 of OX243817.1, forward strand.
TATTATTATTATTTTATTGTTATTATTTATTTATTTTAATTTTATTTAAATTTAATTTTTATTTTAATTGCATTTTACAGCACTCGTGATTTAAGTTGAGTTTGTATTTGTCATTTTATTCATTTCGTTTTACGTTGGTTATCTTCAGTTGTCTTTCGTTTTCATTTTGTTGCACTGCAGAGGTTCGAGTGCTGCTACTGTAAACTATGGCAAGATTAGACATGATGCAGAAAACAAGCCCGATTTCTTCAAAATTGGAAGGTAATACAGAACACACCAACACTGCTGCAGTCGAACCAGTATAGATTGAGGCTGGTTTGCATTTTTCAAACTCTCACTAGCATATTTTACGGTGACCATTGTGTTTTGCCCCCCGCCCTGCAAAACTACCTGTGGGCACCCATGCAACCATAGGCGTAGGGAACATTTCAGCGTTGGGGGCAAAATGAGACTTGCCCGAAAAAATTTTGTCATTCGGTCGAAATCTTTTAAGAAAAATTCCCGTTACGTTTGCCCAAAAATTCTGACGAGCTTTTTTAGTCATCCGTCCGAAATCTTCTGAAATTTCCTGTTACTTTTTGCCCGAAAGGTCTGACGAACTTTTCTTTTGTTCGGGTAAGTCTGATTTTTCGGGCAAGAAGACCCGGAAAAATAAAAAGTTTAAAAAAATTAAAACTTTTTTTTATTTTTCTGGGTCTGCTTGCCCGAAAAATCAGACTTGCCCGAAATTTGGGGGGCATTTGCCCCTCTGGACCCCCGTCTCCTACGCCTATGCATGCAACCATCTGCTCCTCAATGCATCGCAACCCCAGTTTTAAATGGCTGGATAGCATATGATGAAAATAAAATTTGACCATGGCTACTGACTTTTTGCTTTGTCTGCTCTACCACTGTGCAGTTGTTCTTTTGTTCTTGATCAAGAACTGGGTTTAAAATATTATTGTATGTAGTTATTCCTTTATGAACTCTTCATGCCGAGTCATTTCTTGTTCACTTTTATCCTGTCCTGAAATTAATCGTAATTGTAATTAACCCTTTAATGCCGGAGGGTATAGGATTTTCTATACCATTTACTACCATCTCGGCATTAAAGGGTTAAGTCATGGGTACCAGCTTATTATTTTCTCTTTTTCATGCTTTCATTAGCAGCTGTCCTTTTGGCTATGCATGTTAGATGCACCTTTGACCAATATCTGAAAATTATTCTGTATTGCTGAAATTGGGCCGAGTTGCCACACACACACAGACACGTGCACATGCCCACACATAATGTATGTATATATTTAAGTTGATAAATGTAATTTGTGCCAGTGTAAAGGTTACCAACTGTACAGCTTCGATATTTTGATGTTTTAGTTTGGACAATTATGCGGAGAGACAAGTTGAAGACAAGAGACCAGATGACGGAGGAATTCTTGACAAATTGAATGGGTCTGTCGTTACAATAACCTAGTTTTCGTTCTGCCATCGTTGGAGGTCATGCATCTTTGTAATATTATTATTTCTTAAAAGATGTGTGTTCTACATAAAACTTGAATCAGAGAAAATAGAGCAGAGACAGCAAAAACCAAAAGCATACTTTTTCTGCTCAAACTGTCATATAAATTGAAACACAATTTTACTTGCTATTCAATTTGCTATATAAATAATGGTTCAGTTTTAGCACTCATCACTTCTTCCACATTTTCCATGGTAAGAAATATTTGAAAGTTTGCGAGTAAAAATTATGTACGGTACAAATTCCAAACCAAGTTGTTTGAAACATCTAAAAAATAAGTTAATAAATGAGGAAAGCCGTTATAGACAAAGTGCACTTTATAAATTTAAACAAGCGAGTTATGCATGATTGCTGATTTTTCATACCTTGTGTTGCATTGTTTTCTAGCTACCATGGCATTCCACAGAAGTCAAGCTATCGCAGGCGTAAGATGGACATCAATGGTCCAATGCTTACAATGCCAGTCAAGGCCATCTCAAGGTTCTGATGAACTGTCAGCACAACTTGCTGACCTCCGGCAACGACCTTTGGAGATGCCCAGAACTAAAGCTTTGTTGTATTCAGTTGAAAACATTTCACTAGGACACCTGCGAGCAAATTGTCAATACCGTGCTCACTTGTTTTCTCACGCCAACATCTGAGTTATGGCATCTTCGATTAAAGCCGTGTACTGGTACGTGCTTGAGTAGATTTAATACCTTCAAGCGAGTAGATGGTTTTGTGTCGCAGTATTTCAAATCTATGCGTTTTGACCAACAGATTCACAAACTTGTAGTTGTACATTGTGACAGAAATCGCTTGAAAACTTTACTAAAAATACCAAGGTTGAGTATTTTAACGGCCATTTGCTCTGCCATGCTGTGCTTTCGGTGCCATTTAGCCTATTTATTTAATTATTGTTATTATATTTCACCGTCCCAAATTACAAAATTCAAAGCATTTTCACATTGCCTAGAGTGCTCTTCCAACACAAATTCTGGTTATATTCTTTACGCTTGTCATTCTCTGTTCTTGCTGCCAGTCGATGTGCCTGGCGTCAAGTAGGACTTAATTATAATTGCGCATTAATGCAATAGTTCCGAGTTTGATTACGATGTGATACATTACATCGCAACAAGTCTTTTTATGTCATTTCATCCACATTCAGTTTCTATTACACCTCGTCATCATCTGTAGTACTAGCTTCTTATTCTATGTTTCCAGATTATTTACTCTTCTCAGACTTATCTTCCACAAATTTTTTCTTCACTTGTTTATGGCATTTTACATGGTTTCTACTTTCTGCCTTGCTCTAAGTCGCAACACCTTGTTACTACTTAACCTCTCTCATGTCTAATAATTATGGCACATGATCTTCAACCATCTTTGGTCCTCACTTCAGGAAGTTCTGTTCCAATTCTGCCTATACTCCCCAGTCCCTGTTCACAAAACTGAAACCTTTCACCGCTGTGCAAGAGAATACCAGTGCATTGTGGATCTGCAAGCTCCTTGTAAAGTTAGTGCGAGTTTTGGACTGGTTTGATTCCGCAAGGTTGTTACTTATTAGTTTGAATCTTATTGGATTGAAAATGTGATAAATGTTGATGAATTTTACACTGTAATTTCCTAAAAATATCAATTTTAGCGATGGACTGCATAGTTACCCAGTCGGTTTTTGGTACACTCGTTGTTAAAGTTTTAACATGGTTTATCTTTTAACTGTTTAAAAAAAAATTATTTTACATGTTATGCTTGTTGATGAATCAGCTGTTTAATGTGATCTGTTAACACTTTGACCGCGGTAGAAAAGATTACCAGCACGCGGCAACCCGTTACCGCTATGACGCGTTAGCGGGAGGTAGGCTAATTATAGGAAATTGTGATAATATTGGATTGCAACGGCAAATAGCATTTATTATCAAATGTCTCAATGAACGAAACTATAATTGTCTACTCTACGGTAGGCCTGTCATAACTAATAATTGACAATAGCATGGTAGACCTTGAAGAGCGGCAGAACACAGAGTGGAGGCTTAGAAGCACATGTTCCGCACATGTAACGCGTTTTTTATGAATTCCCCGTTTCCTGCAGACAATGCTTTTTGTACATGGAGATTTCTTGTGCTCAGTGGGTGGTAGAATGTCCATATAGGCCTAGCGCTGTCCTGAGAGCCGTGACTGATCGGACGCTTTATGATTAGCGAATGCTCTGGGGGAACTGAAGTCTCGGCTGGTCTATCCGCCATGGGTATAGGCCAGTGGTTCCCAACCTTTTTGGACCTTAGGGCCACTTTTTCTAAGTTGGAAGACAAGCGGGCCACTTTTTCATAGTTAAAAACATTAGGGGGCCACAATGCTAAAATTTAATCGACTAAAAGCATATAAATTGTTATAATTGAATCAAAATAAAATGTTTTATGTTATTTATAGACGTCAAAATAAAATAATCTGTAATTATAAAATAATTATGTGTTCTATCCGGACAAAATTGTCATTTTACTCGTATAGTTTGTTGATTCTTGGAGAGATGAGGGCCGTTTTTGAGGCCTGGCGGGCCATTTCTTGAGGCCTGGCGGGCCACTTTTGGCCCGCGGGCCACGGGTTGGGAACCGCTGGTATAGGCCTATTGATGAGAGAGCGGACGGCAACCGGTCCATCGTAATCCTCCGTCCCATCGCTATCTCGTGGCACTGTCGCCTAATTCTAAATCACTATCTCGATCGCTATCATTATCAGTAAAAATGTCATCATCTGACAAATCTAATTGCTTGAGAACACAATCTTTTGTGAATCTTTACGAGTCGCCATTATTGCAACAGCAACAACACACGTGTGTATCACGTGCAGCTCGGAAAAAACAAGGTGTAGTGGCAACTATAATGGGGAAAAAAATTCAAAAGTATTCACCATATGGCTCTACAAACTATAGTAGTAAGTTACTTACACGCGTCTAAAATTATTGACAGGACGCTGAAGATGACCCGAATAGTGTATAAACTCCGGTACGTGTATACACGTACCACGCGTCTACATAATACAAAAAAGGTACGTGTATACACGTACCACGCGGTCAAAGTGTTAAAACATAATTGCTTTCTTTAACACTTCAATGATGAGCATGTACTGGAAGTGACTGAGAGACCAATGTTAAACCAGTGCAGCTCCTCATTAAAGCGTTAAATACAGGTATCTGTGGAACAGTTTCCTTGTTTCCGATATCGTCCTATTTTGACTTAATTTTCCACTGGCAGTGACATTATACACACAATACGGGGCGCAGTGGTGTAATGGGCATGTTCGTTGCCTTGCAGCCGGAGGGTTGCAGGTTTGAATTCACCTCAAGCCAACTCGTAAAGACCTTGGGCAAGTCCTTCACTCCCAATTGCTTAGCACATCGGCGTGAAACTCCGATTCAGTGCCTGCGCTGTAATCGGGAGCGCTTCTGAGTAGCACTTTGAAGGGGCGCTATAACAAGTGCACGTGCAAACAAAATAACTCAATAATTAGAACTCGTCAAAGAAATGAAAAAACTACGAGGCACCTAACAGACTGCTGCCGAGTCTGCTTACGTTGTATGATTAACAACTCGACGAAACAAATTGCAAGACTTCGCTGCTGTCTCGTCAGTTCTCATCAACAGTTCAATACATCAATTCCTAAATTATATGATGCTAATCCCATATAAACAAATCCTAAAACGTAACGGACAACTTCAACAACCAACACAGCTTTCAATTAGCAGGAACAAAGGAATGAATTGAACCTGGACTTCTGTGTATTTAAATGGCCTACAGCATTTCTATGCACTCAATTTTTTCCTAGCCATTGTGTAGCAGAACTGCTAAATATTGCCACATAAAATATAGGACTATCAGATTTCAAAAGACTGCTATGGGTATTTCCCCTCCCCTGCAAAACAACAGGAGGTTGGCAGGCTCCAGAAGAACAGCTTCAAAATAGCAGTGACTATAATTAGATGTAAGGCTAGTACTGAACATACATGCGTACATGCTCGACATTGTTTTACTAACTTATTTAATTGGAATCCACCTGATTTGAGAACAATGATAGTTGATTCATTTTTAGAGCAACATTCAATGTTGTTCTGCATCTTTGTCAGGAAATTTTTTTATTGCACAAGCATACACATTTTGGAAATAAAAATTAGACAAAAATTTAAAATATTGTCAACTTTTGTACAGCTATACTTTCTTTAGCTCCACTACAACTGGTTATTGTGATTTTAATGTTATTATCACTCCATCTAATTTAATAACACAATTATAAAGGCAGACAACAGGTTGAGTTCCATCGGTTTTGGAGTACTAACAATCACATAACAAACTTGGTCACATCCGGTACACAGGATGGCAAGGTTTAATTTTAGGACTGACCCAAACGTGGGGCTATTAGCAACCCTAATAACCACTTGTAAGAATCACATTTAAAACTGTAATCGCTATAATTAATTTATGAAACGTCTCAACAGAAAAAACAGTCTTAGAAAAAAATGCCACAATAGATGCAAACGAAAAAACTCATTTTAAACGCATAATCCACAAAATGACTGTTGTTTAAATATCATCATGAAAAGCTAAGAAATTGCAAAACTGATTTTATGCAGTATACTTTTCCACAATGTACCATCTATTATCGATTGTCTAAACAACAACAAAACTTCAAATCAGCGAACCACATATTATGGTTGCGACGTCAAGTTACAAGTTTCATATTGCTAATCTGACAAAACTTCTCATCCTCATAATTATGCGGGCAGAATACTCTTGAGTAAATTGAAAAGTGTAAATTGACACCAACAAAGGGTAAAGGTGTGCTAGGTAAGGTAGACTAGTTCAAAGAGTAGGCCAGTGGCTATGCCCTTGCCCAAGTGAATTCGAGTTGACTCAAAACTGCAATAACTCTGGAAGTAGCTGCATTACAAAAGAAAATTTGGGTTTTGCCAAAGTTGTCTTGCACCCCAGCTTTGACCACTCAACACCATTTGATGCAATCTACAATATTCTTCCATCAATATAGTCTGTAAGGTAGGTGTAATTGAGATGCAGAATCAATCTGGCTAGAGCATTTATAAGCAGGATGAAAGCATTGCTTAAACCGGACGCCATCTACTTTATAGCGCAGATGACATTTTTATAATTATACACCGGGACTTAAAACTCCGGACATTGCGGTTAAACCATAATGTGTTTCCACGGTCAACTCCATACATGATTCAGGAGCAGTTCTTAATTATTTCTTAGGCATGCTCACCTCAAAACTGCAGTGCGTTAATGATATTATGATTAAACATACGCTTATGAAACAGAGATTCAATGATAAACACTTTTTACAACGTCACAAATCTTCCATCCGTCTGCCAAAACTGGATGTTTGCAAAGATATTGGTGATTGGTCTGAGAATTCGTTCTGACTGTCTCACATATATACAGTAGCACTTAAACAAAAAACTAAAACGAACTGAATTCTGGGATTTCCAGCGAAAACTTTGCAGCCACTTTTGAAACAACCAGCGTTTTCCTTCTTAGAAAGAATCTTAAATTAGCAAATGACTTACATGAACTTTTATAATAACCTAAAAGTAAAATTATCAATCGGTTTCGTGCAGTATTAATAAACTCATCCAAAACAAAGGGTCAAAGACATTAATAAATATCACTTACTCTACTGCAGTTTCTCTGCAATTATAATTTTTTCAATATATAATTAAAATTACACAAATTACAAACCTTGAGCTTGGTATATAAGCAACATATTACTTCTGATGACAGTCCTTAACTTGAAAATCAGATTTGATTCCATCTCATTCAAAATTTTGTTTAGTTAAAAAGGATTAGATTGTATTCGTCTACCATAGATCTGAATTGAGTACAACACACAGTCAATAGAAAATGACAACTAAACACTAAGCAGTCTTTGCTAAAATGCTGACGAGATTACATTCAACAAACAGACTTTGACTTGTGTTAAGACAATTGACTGACAACAAACAAGAAATAATAAGACCATAAATACGATTAAAACAAAGTTAAACTGTCCTTCGTCGTCCTCCTCGCAATGCACACGCAGTGGAACATGCACGGCTGATGCCACACCATGGACGCACCACCACACCATGGAGGCGGCGCAGCACCAAAACAGCTTCTCTCACTTCTTCGATGATTTCTTCGACTTCTTTCCTCCCTTCTTCTTTCCCTTCTCTGCAAAGACAGAGAAGCCAAATGCATCCATTCAAGCAATCAACAATCACTTTAATGGCAAGCTTGTACTAAAGTGACTGGGAAACAAATTGATGCAGAGCTCATTCTCAGTGTTATGTAACTGTTAATGGTAGTTTTACTGGCTCTGCAAACACCCGTCGTAGAAACAAATATAGACACTTGGTGTGACTTGCTATCACAACTTCCTGACAAAAATTACTTCCCTACTCCAGCAAGCCCATAACTTGGACCCTCGACATTGAACAACCTCCTCTTGACGCCATGCTCCCTTTCTGGAACTCCTCAGGCATTCCTCGCTCATCAATTTAATCAACGAATTAATGAATAATTTCAACGAAGCAGATAAGCAGCCCTTTAAGTTGAACTTTGAGAGTCAGCGAGTCATCCTAAGAAAAGAAATGTTCAACTTGCTAACTAAGTACTAGACAATCTATCACACAAAATATAATGACAAGTCCATTTAGGAATTGAGAACGACAACTCGCCCAAACTAGAAGCAATGGTGGATGGCTCCCTTGAGCAACTCATCAGCACCATCTCTTCACAATTCATTAGACAATGAAAAAGATTCTTGCTCTGGACTGCAAACTACTAAAAATTGGATGAATATTCCACTCACTGGTTACTTTGCCCGCTTTAGTTACATTCTTCGTTTCCTTGACGGCCTCTTCAGCTTTTGCTATTCAAAGTAAACAAATATAAAGATTTGAGGCCATGGCATCGTATTAAATCTGTATTAAAATTTATTCATACGCATTTTTAGCTAATTCTACGACTGCCTTTTAAATGAAATACTAGCCTAAGAAGCGTTTTTTGCTACGACTTTTAGAAATCGCCATCTCTTGATTCCAAGACAATTGAATTTGATCAGATTCCTGACTCAATTTGTGGACTGGCACATCCCTTTGTGAAGCACTGGCATAGCCAATTTACCTGATGAAGTTCTAGTCTTAATATAATTTTATCCACGTCTACTACAGACATCAATCAATTATAACTGGCATCACAGATACAAGTTGGTTACTTTATGCAAATAAGAGGCATATACATTGTATTATATTAGCAACTATAAAATGCCTCTTACAGACTAGCTATTCAGAGGCGCTCTCAGCATGACAGCCCTGAGGAAATAAGAAAGTCTTCAAGCAGCGAATATATAGCAGAATCGGCATATTTCATTAAATAGCTGTGCCAAGATAATGTGGTTGCCAGAGAAGCAACAGGACATAGCAAAGCTTTGCTGCATAACTTTTTGGCAAAGAATGGACAACAATGGCCACACGCAAGCGAGACATGATTATGCAAAGTACCCGTGCTGTTGGAACCGGCACTTTCTTCCGCTGCAGCAGTAGGGCCAGCAGCCGCCTCTGTCTTCTTTGCTTTGGCCATGATGATCAACTGCAAATTATCAACAACATATTATGTTAACTTTCACTAAAATGTAAATGAACACTACACAGGTCCAAGTTTATGTTCAAATTATGATGGCACAGATTAAAGCTGTGCTTAGAAAATCATAAATGTAAAATCCAAATTTCTAAAGAGCTACTCTAAAGCTAAACAAAGCTAAACAATGGGCACCAGCATATTCCCAAGCACTTTGTCAAGTACTGAGATGGTGAAGGGAATTTCAGAGTCCAGTAGCCAGAGAGGCGGCTGCTGAAGGAGCTACTAAGGCAGGTTTAATTGAGAATGAAAAGCTTCGAAGGCAAAAGATTCAATGGATGAGTGTAAGGATTCAAAAGATTAGGATATTCTTGAAAAGAGGAATTTTAATTTTGAGTGGAAAGTCTGTATATGATAAATAGAGAAACCTGAGGCAGATGATGGTGAATGGGCAGCAGTAATTATTTTTTTATTGTATCTATACATTTATATAGCACCTCTCACAGAATGACTATTCAGAAACGCTCACAGCATGAACAACTTGGGGAGGGGAAGGAATGCCTTCAAAGGGGTGAGAGACAGATGAATAAGGCATAAGTTCAGTCCTTAAAGCAGGAGGAAGGTGATTCCAAATGGAGGGACTAACCACAGTAATGGTATGGGACCGAGAATTCACAGAATTTTGGGAGATCATTTTACAGTTGAAGTGGAGTGTAGCATATGGATCGGTTGGAAAACATGAAGCACCTAGTGAATAAGGACATGAGCCAATGAGATGTTATTCAGTGGGGTTGTGGGTTTATGGTGAAGAGATACAAAGATAATTGGCCTGTGAATGGCAACAGCACCAACCCCCTGCCACAAACAGCTGCAGCACAAAGCACTGTGATTTATTTAAAGTCACACGTATCTATGACAAACATGATATAATTAACGACAAAGTTATGCTTTAACTTCTGTTTTTATTTCATTAATGCTGTTGCATATTCCAGCAGAAATCTCGAGTAGATTGAGAGCTTGGTAGATTTTTACAACATACTATTTGAAACCTTCACTGAAACTCCCTCTACAAATTAAAAGAAGCCAAAAAGAAACTTGTGCACAAATTAACTAAAAGCAATTTTTACAAAGAAGTATTGCATCAACAATTGAACAGAAATAGAAATATCTTTTATATCTAATTGTTAAAGCAACATAAGAAATTCATTGATCTACTGTAAATCTAATTATTTTTTAAACTATAAGATGCGACAAATATCCAAAGCAAAATACTTTAATTTCATTGCAATTAATGATAATTATGATCATCGCAGGGCCAGTGCCCTACTGTAACAGGTCAGAACAGAATCTGTGTGTGCACAGCATCACAATTCATATCCATAGCATGCAGCAGCATCAAACCCAACAACAGCCGCGGCGCAAACTATTGCGACAAATTAAAGTTAAACGCAGTTATCACAAACTCGACATTCTAACCTGCAAATGAGATGAAATTCTGCGATACAAAACCAAAATGGAGAAACCTTTCTTCTTCGATCTGTGACGCTTTAGGAGAATGGTCGTTCTATGTTGAGTTTTAGGGGTGTCAGGTTACATGCAAGCGCTCGAGGTCAGCTAGGCAGCCAATCGGATGTAAGAAAAACACTAACAAACGTCATGTCGACCAATAACCACGAAGCGCGCCAGAACCCGTGGACGAATGCATTATACCTGCGGTCCCCCAAACAACGCTTTGGTGCATGGAAGTGAAACGGCTGCTGCAAGTGAAGCGATGGCGACCTGGTCTGATGATGAGTGAGGAAGAAGCGCTGTTGTGATGGAGAATGCTTAAGGCCAGTTAGGACAGTATAGACCTTTTCACGCGGGAAAAATCACCATGGTGATTTGTCCCATGGTGCATCACGGTTCCCGCGTTATTTTCGTGTATGGCAAAAGCCGCTCTTAGGCTAATATTATTGATGTTGCTTATTTTAAGAAGTTATTTTTATTTAAAATGCCATCGTCGTGCTGGGTGCCGAATTGCACAAATCGGTATACACCAGAATCCACAGTTAAATTTTTCCGTTTTCCTTTAACTAATATAACTCGTTTAAACCGATGGATTATAAAAATCGGACGTCTGCCACCACCGAAGGAACGAAGCACCCGATCAGATGGGATGCATCAACCGAAGAAGCACGACAGAATATGTGGTGCTCATTTTGTTAACGGTATCATATTTTTACTTTCATGATTAGCTAGGCCTATACCCGCACTTGATACCTAGGCCTACGTTAATACTTTGACAAATAGGCCTACAGCTCATTATGCTCATGTGAATGGATGAACCGTAATCTCCAAACTTCTAAAGCGCCACTCAAAATTCCAATCGCATGGCGCCTGCTTATTCACAAGCGTTGCCTTGAGTCAGAGGCTTTATCCATGAGATAGGCCGAAGGTCAGTCAGTTTGTCAGAGGATCTATGGCAGAGCTAAAATGCGCCTGGACTGTCATGGAAAGCGTCCATGCACTTATTTTCAGATCTGAACGAATTGTAATTGTAGTAATTGTAATCGAACATTTATATAGCGCTACTTCAAGTGAACTCCTCAGAGGCGCTCCCGACCTGACACCAAATTACCCTGTCACTTGTTAGGCTAGCACAGCCTGGAAAGGCATGAGCCGTCCAAGCACTTCTTCTACACCATAAGCGCTGTCTAAGGAGCAGAGGAACTGTTGTAAGGTGGGTGTAGTTTGGATGGGGAATTGGAGGATCAGATGAGCCTGTGTATGAATTCTTGGAGATGTGAGACTTCAGTTTTTGAGTGGAAAGCCCCCAGGGTGATCATTAGAGGATCCTGAGGCAGACTGATGGTAGATGATTGGCAATAATGGTGGATGAACCCAAAACTGCAGAATTCAGAGGGAAGATTGTCCCAAGATATCAGGCTGTGTTGAATCCTCTTAATGTCTTGGTCTGTAAAGATTGAGCAAGGAGGATATTTTTGGCCAGAGCTACATGTAGTTGCTTGGATGGTGAAAAGATCTCAAAGACATATTTGAAAGAGGGGCAAAGCACAACGGTTTAATTTTTTACAAGAGCTTTAAAATGCAAGCGGATAATTGTGGATAGGTTTCTAAATGTAAACATCCCAGTTTTGCATTGTGTAATGTGTACCGTTGTTAAGCGCCAACAAATTTGTTAAAAATAAAAAAGGAGCAGTTAAATAATAGGAAAATCAATTTTACAGGGGCAAGTGCTCCCTCTTACACCTACGTGCAGGTGCCCATAACATTACCACAAGTTTTCTTTTCAAACAGAAAATTTTATTCAACAAAACATGTAATTATAAAACAGACAGTGGTAACTTGCACATGCCAGATTTAGTGTGATTAGTTCACCTTTCAGATTCAACAGATAAATTGACAAATAATACACTAGGGCCTGTATTTTATTGCTAACAGGTAAACCAGCAGATGATGAACTGGACATTGATCATGTTCCAACCATCTTTATTCGGCCTACTGCCAGAATTAACCAGTCAAAGCTGAGGCAGGTTATCGACAGGCACTCACGATCTAAAGTCCGATTACAGAAAAAACAAGACCTTGAAGCAGCCGCTGTCCTCCTTGACCTCAGCTTCTACAAGGAAACTGGCACTTCCTGTCAAACCGATAATACAGAAGTCAAGTCCATCGCAACACAGACTGATTATACTTCCTGTGATTTGCTTTCACTTACTGAAACAAATGATGCCCTTAATCACCAGCAGCAGAGTTTAAGCAACAAAATTACTGAACTTAATGTTGTCATCGATTCCTTGACTCATAAAATTTCACAATTACAGAATGAAATGCAAAGAACTGTAGAACAAGCGCAACATCTGGCCACACACAATGAAAGTCTTCAGTTGAAACTAAAGTCCTCCAGTCCATTTGGAGTAAGTATAATTGAAATGGATGATGCAAAGACAAAATATTACACTGGCTTACCAAATTACTCGACATTTGAAGTACTTTTAAGACACACAGAAAATGAAATGAAACACAATACGACCAGATTGGGCCCTGCAAATGAATTATTTCTAACATTAATAAAACTACGTCAAAACCCAGGAATGGAAGACCTGTCATACCGCTTTCATATCAGTCTAACTTCAGTTGCATCAATATTTCAGCGATGGATTGACGTACTGTACACCAACTTGCATGGAATGATTATTTGGCCCACAACAGATCATATGCAGCTACCTCCTGTGTTTCAAAACAAAGTGTTTCAGCGTGTACGATGCATCATTGACTGCACTGAATTTTTCATTCAAAGACCATCATCATTAAAGGCACGAGCACAAACATTTTCGAACTACAAGCGTCACAACACTATCAAGTGCCTGATTGGTATAAGTCCATCTGGCAGTGTGACTTACATATCACCTTCTTGGGGTGGTCGTGTGAGTGATCGTGCCATAGTACTTGATTCTGATCTTTTGACCAAGCTTTATCCAGGTGATATTGTCTTAGCAGACCGCGGCTTTACTATGAAGGATGACTTTGCAATGTATGGTGTTAATCTTATGGTGCCAGCATTCACAAAAGGCAAAAAACAGCTAACGGCACAGGAGGTGGAAATGTCAAGACAGATGTCACGTGCTCGAATTCACATTGAACGAGTCATTGGGCGAATTAAAGAGTTTAAAATATTGAGTGACACACTGCCAATAACTCTGGTAAAGAAGAAAGGCCAAAGCACTGTAACAACTGTAGAAAAATTCATAACAATAGCTGCAGCCATAGTAAACATGAATCGTCCCATACTCTGAAGAAGAAAAACATACTTCTCAACACCTCTGCACACTAAGAAAGAGTCTGTTTTTAAACAAATTTTAAACTACTAGTGTAACATTAACTGCATCCACCAAATGGGATCATACTGTAAAACATAGAAGTACTGTCATTTCTAGTCAAAGTTCCTTTAACTCTGGTTTGCATGTAACAGCATTTGAAACAACAATGTAATCAGCTGTTTTCCCTACATGTGGGACAGATCCATTTTCCCTTTGGGGCAGTTACGATTCCAACACACTTGAGGTGGTGCCATTTAGTTTGACAGCTCCTCTGGCAACATGGAATCATGTTTTCATAGTCATTTTCCCCACCACACGGGCAGTGCACAGCGCTGTCAACCAGTTTTGACTTTAATCTTGTTTTAGCAGTGGTAGTTGATGTGCTGCCTCTGCTCTTTCCATCTGTAATTTGTGATTGGGTGTGCCGATGTGTTAAAATTTCTGGCAGAACACATTGTCTGTAAAACAATTCTAATTTGGCGAGCATAGTTTCACAGAAAATTTTGTTGTAATGGATCCGTTCCACATGCAAGCCAGCTGAGGTATAGCACAAAAAGTCTGCAAATTCCATTTCTAAAATTGCTAACTGACCCTGCACCTGTGTGTAGTGACGATGTTTCAGTTTAAGTGAATTGTTACACAGTAATAATTGTGAATTATGCTTTTGAAGAAAAAAAGTGCTCTCTTCAATTTCACATGGTGCAACTGATTGGTATTTAAAGGAACTTTTTATTTCTAGGATCCACATCCCATGACAGTCACATGTAACGCGCCTGTCCGGGGTGCAACCAAGATATGGATATCGGGGGTTAATTGAAAATCCACAGTTTTCAATTTTTAGATTGACATGTGAATCAGAAAACTTCACCAAGTATTGCTGAGCTGCTATACTCTCGCTTTTAAGGCCATATCTTGTAGCAGCATTTTCAAATGGCAAATTAGAATGCATTATCTTCTGAAGGAGGCTTTTCGGTGGATTTTGCAAATCTGCATGCATGGCATCGTGAAAGACAGACGCTGTAATGCGGCCTTTTCGATACTCATGCCACAGGCCACTCTCACACTGCAATCTTGTGGCTGCTTCCAGTGCATTGCTTTCACATTTGGTAACAACTAAATTCTTAAATGTGTTTTTGCACAAATGTTTCAATTCTGATTCTGTAAGCATTGCATAGCTAGAATTATACAACTGTCCAATGTTTATGGGAAACCTAGGAGCAGATACTCTACAAAGTTTTGGTTCAAGAACAGTAAATATGACAGCGTCCGGAGCACAGACTTGCAAGTCTGCTAGGAGTGCCGTGGTGTTGTTCGGCTTTTCAGAGTTCAGTTCTCCAGGCAAGACATCTGGACGCGGGGTTACGGTTGAAGTTAGAATTCCACGATGTGGTTGATCAAATTCGATGTCACGTACTTTCCTTGGTTCAACCTATAGACATGAACAAACCAAAATACTTTGTAGTTAGTCTAGATGTGTTAAAACAAAATGAAAATATGCAACTCATACTGGTTATCAGCTCTCATCCAGCAATGCTGTGTAAAGTATTTGGCAATTTTAAGATTTTAATCATTGATTAAGTATCTTGCTATATAAAGATAGTTTTAAATTTTTTTATCATTTCTGTGATTGTGCTGATAATATCGAAATCGAAATGTTTCATCTTGTTTCCATTCCTCCAAATTAAGTGTAAACAGTTCTATTGAACAAATGTAACTAATGAGGTTACAGAAGTGATCATCTTATGCATGCTAGTTTTGCATCTGACTTTAAATTAAAAAAATCTCTACTAGTTTCTACCTTTGTGGTGCAAAAATTAAACTATCGGTAATTATCACTTTTTGAAACATTGTAATACATGTATGATTGCTGCTACAGCATTTTAGCTCAAAGATTCAATAATCCCGTGACAAGGTACTGAGGAAATTTTAATTGCATGTGAAAAATAAACATAGCACATCAGACTCTCAAAGATGACATAGCATGTGCTATATGACAAACATGCAAATGCTTCAAAGACTTACTCGTCTGATAAAAGTCTGGTTCCACTGACACGGCTCAGATGTACACGACTTCTGGTTGTAATGTAGTCGTGTGGCGGTTTCGATCTTGAACAGCACAGCAGCAATGTGTGAGCACACCTCTCCCAGCCTGGAAAAATAAATCCATGACTATACAGATATCTTGACTCTATATTTATACCACACATGCAGATTAAAAATGTATGACAACCATTGACATTTTGACCAAAGATCCTGTAGCCCTGTGGTTCCCAACCCGTGTCCTGCGGGCCAAACATGGTCCGCTAGGAAAAAAAATGGCCATCATCTCTCAAAGAATTTTGTAAAATATATGAAGAAATTGACCATCTGGACAGAATGGAACACAATTATTTTGTATTACAAATTATTTCATTTTGATGTCTATAAATAGGATAACATCAAACATTCTATTTTGCTTCAATTGTAGCAATTTTACACGCTTTTACTTAAATACATTTTAGCCTTCTGGGCCCTAATGTCTATAAACTAAGAAAATGTGGTCCTCCTGTCTTCAAACTTAGAAGAAGTGGCCCTAAAGTCAAACAAGGTTGGGAACCACTGCTGTAGACCATCACAAAATTTTTAGATTGTCCACCAAGAGAGTGACCAAGTATCACCGTTTGGGCAGTGTGTGAATTGTGGAAAAATAACTGGGGTGGTGGGTGGACTATGATCCATTTGGAATTTGGGTGTGAAAGGCAGCTTTTATAATGGCGCTCTAAGAAGGCAATTCTCACCGATTTTGGGCTAGCATCAATATGATTGGGAACAACAACCAATTGGCAATTTGTTACAGAACATTATAATCAACTCTTACCCGGCCATGCAGGTACAATGTGCAGATTCTACCGACGAATCCCTTTCACGAATGGCGACCCAAGCGGAATGTGGCGTATCTGTGACAGACTGCGATCTCATTACTTTGGCTTTGATAATGCTAAATCCGGAGCCAGAACGTCGATGGTAGCATGTCTGAACCCAACCATTTACCAAGAAGTTATAAGCTTCCAGAGAACGATATGCATGCATCTTCTCGCGTGTAAACGGTCCTGGCGAATCTATCAAATACACGTAAATAGCTCCGAATTCAAGAGAGGGCCAGTGAGTAACGTCGTCGACCCACTTCGATGCATCCTCAATATATGGGTCATCACTGTCCACTTGCAACCCAATACTTCCAAGCTTGAATAAATATCGTTCTCTAGCTTCTGTATTCAAAGATAAATAGTATGAACTCATTTTAAATTAATTAAAATTCAATAATAAATAAGATGACAGATTTGACATACACAACTAACTCTCTTGCCATACCCGGCTTGCGCATGCGCAACCTGATATTTAAAAAGATTAAACAAATCTCCCGCCTGAAAAGGTCTATCGGTAAACGGTGGACTTTCTTCAGCCTCATTAGGAGCTTTAACTTCTATATACTATTTTACGGCTGCATTTCAATGTTCACTGCATGTGATATAGGCTAGATGGAATAGGCCTATGGGTCCCACCAGAGCCTGGGTCCCACATGAGCTTCGCATTAGGGCCTATGAGCTTCGTATGGTCATCTCTTCTGAAAGTACGGGAAAATAATTTAGGCCTAACCCTTATATTGTCTCCCATCTGTCCTTTCTATCTAAGGGCAGGAAGGCGTTATAGTATCAATATCACATAGAATCCTTGTCATTATCATTGCCCGGCTGAATGCATATAGGCCTAAGTATGCGTAGGCTACTGCGTAGGCTAGCTACTTCCAAAAGGAACAGGGTTGGTCACACGTCTTCAAGCCGAAGTATTGAAAAATGAAGTCACCACTCACCACTACCAAAGTATAACATATCCTCATCCTTGCGCCTCACAGCACTTAGGCCTACGCCCACTAGGTCTATACCGTGGGTGCAAGGTTGAGGGACGATACTTCTTCTGCAGCAGTTCGCCTTGCTTCGTAATGAGTTTTGCCTACAGTAACTGCTTTTGAATGTTGGCGACTGTATAGGCCTAGCCTATATGTGACATTTTAGGCCCATATTAACGTACGTTACCATTGCGCTAATTCTGGATTTGTTTCTTTAAGGCCTAGCCTATTTCTTTATTTCACAGACCAGTGGCCTATAGCCTACTGATTGAATCAATATTTTCTTTAATCATTTCTTTCTTTGCAAGTGGCTGCGGTAAAGGCTTATAAAGTTATAATCAGCAGGTAAGTAAAGAGTCTAAATAATCTGCCAAATAATGGTAGGACACGAAATAAAGAATATACTTACTTATTTAACTTCTTCCGAACATAACACTCGTAACATCTATGTTGCTATTTATAGGTGAATATGGCGGCCAATATTATTTTTGTTTGATTAGTCAACTTTTAATGGCGGCCGTGATGACTTCTTCGTTTCAGAATAGAATCGACGAAATGGAAAAGCGGATTAAAGCCGACACAGAGGCTAAAGTAAAAGCTCGAATACCGAACACTCTTATTGTTGAAACCAGTAAGTACGACTCCCAGTTTCTGTGTGGGCACCAGCTTACTTTTGGAGGAATACCATATAAAATTCCTTGTTCGACGATAAGTATTTATGGAATTAAAAAGACATAGCTGTGTACATTCCTACAGACTCGATTGTGATAGGTGATATTAAATTATGTATGTAGATCATTATTTAGCGCAGGTGTTAGAGGCAGAGCGTTAGGTAAATTTGCATTCGAACGTGTATTTTAGCATTTAATTATCTCGCTGAACATGCCCTAACCCTATCCTGTATTTTAGCGTAATTAATTATTTCAATGATTTTCTGATAACTCATCAATTCAGCTTCTGCATAATGCACATGGAGGGTTGCGTGTATATACATCCAACCTGAAAAAAGGATGTCATTAGTGTTTGAAACCCATTGTAAGAAGAAAATGTATTTCAGGATGGTCCATGGAAAATAATTGATTACTTTAAATGTTAGTACATATGTTTTTTGCTACAGACGACACGTCTGGCTGTTCACCGAGAAGTAGCCCAATTACATCGTTTCATCCAAATCTTCGTTTGTCCGGATCTTCGAGGTCTTTAGATTTACAGATAGCGCCGCAAACTCCGTGTTCTGGCTCGCAACTGACTAGCTCTTCTTCCAGTTTTAACATTTCCAGACTCACGTACAACGCTGGCTCGCCCTACTCGATGAATTCAACTCCGAGTCCTGGAGATAGTTCGTCCATCTTCCATTCGAATTCTGCAACCAACAGTCCCATCACGCCGCTTAGTGCAGGCTTCGCCCTCGGACGTCCAGGGTCAGCGGGAAACTTTGAGGCGGGACTGGGACTTCCTGGGCCAAGAAAGCGTCAGTTTGTGCTTCCGTTGGATTATGGTGTCTCTGCGCAGAATGCGTCAAATAGGTGAGATATATGCACTGTGGAATTTTTAGAAGTGTATCATTATCAAATTGGGTCCCTACCAGCGGTACCCATTCCATTAGGTGTGCCCTTTGTTCCTATGCTTTCTTATAAATTTGCTGTGTTATTTGTTCTGTTATTACAATAATTATTTATTGATGTACTGTTTTAATAGAAAAATGGTTTTTCTTGGGTTCAATAAATGAAAATGAATGAATGATTTTCTTGGTGTTAGAAGCACTTTACAAATGTTTGTAGTTTAATTAGATTAGTTTCGATTAGTTAACTTAGAGTACAGAATTTAGATGTAAATTTGATATTTGTTTAAACTAAAGTTAGGCAGTCTGTTTTATTTACTTATTATTGAACTATCATTTTTATTTAACCTTTTTTTAGGATGTGATAGTAGGTATTATTTAACTTTGTGTGTTTCCTCATTTGGGTATTTGTTCAAAGTAATTCGCCAACATTTGGAGAATTTGGTCACATAACCAACTTCAGGTTCATTATATTAATAAATAATAATCAGGTACTATTCTTACATACAATATATTTACATACTTACAATTACATGTATATAGGCACAGATGATCTCTAAGCAGTGAAGCCAGTAAGTAGAACTCCAGATTTTGTGTATACATCTACCTACCCTTTCAGACAACTTACATTTTATGTTATTAATACTACCAAGCAATTATTATTTTTACTAAGTACTACTTCTGCTGCTGCTAGATGTTTACCCACCCTAAGATGGTATCACTTGACGAGGCACTAAGGATCAGCCGTTCCCTTGGCTTATATTTCCCCTCACCTACCCCTCCACTTCCGCTTCCACCTGCTCATCCTTCATCCCACGCATTTCAACCCCCTCTTCTCTCAGCTCATGAAAGATCATTGTTTGTTACTGAGTGATGAAGTGAGTGTTATTTATGTTCTGTTTATATGTTAAGTAATAATTATTAAATTGTTATGTTATCGTTAGTTACTATATACAGTTATTGTTACTAATGCCACTTCTGCGGCTGCTGTTATCTATGATTATTATTATTGATGTTATTACTAACTAGTGTCATTATTGATAATTGGTCATATATATATATTGTGGTGTAGTTTTTAATTGTTCTAATTAAGTTGTAGCAAATATATAAATGGTGTGCACCATGAGAGCCTGAGGTGCTTTGTAAATTTGTAGATACAATACAATATGTATGAATAAAAAGGAAGAAGGAGCAGTCAGGGTTGCTATAAGCTAACAGCTCATAGCAACAGCTTTTTTGGTTCCTGTTGCGCAGTATTATTGATTCATGACTGCAGAGCTGCCATGCTTGCTTTGTCTAATAAGCAAACAATCACAAATATTCTGATCAAAATTCCTGGTTACAGGGTTCCAGCTTTTACATTGAATTATGGCAGGAACTTCCATTTATATTGACCTGTTTTGGTTCATTTTACTTTTTATATGTTCTTGTTTCTGCTGATGTTTGTGTTTTGTTTTAATACTGAAATTCTCTATACTCTGTTTAGTGCTGAAATTGAACAGCGGTACGCAGAAATCATGAAACAAGCTGGTGTACTCACAATTAATGGACAGGTCTGCCCATCAGTTTCATTTATTTCATTTAATTGTCTTGAAGAGTTTGATCTCTCTGTCTGTTGTTGGTGCTCAATGGTAGTGGTTGGCATTTTGATCTAGAGGTCTAGGGTTTGAAGTCCCTGCCTGAACAGAAATCTGGTTCGAGATTTCTGCTCCGTCTGTGAGGCTGTGCCCTAGTTAACTCGGCTATATTAAATGAGTACATTGACCGTACACTGTCGGTGGGAAGATGAGATGGTGAGGGAGAGGACTGACCACCCACCCTCATATGCCAAGGCTAAGAAAATGAAGTCGCTAATGTCACTGATTCCTCTTCTTTGTCTTAGAATCTTGTTTTAAGCGAAATAACCTTTTGACACACACTGATATTGTCTGGACCTCTTGAAATATGGCTGCTCAGAAATTTGTATTAAGAGCTGTTGACAATTATAGTCACCCATGGGTCTTTAGTTTAATGAGGGCATCTTTTGTTTAAATGCAGTTGATAATGGAAATATGTATGTCAATTTGGATAGACCTGACCTGTCTTCTCAAAATCATTCTCTTGTGCCTTTTCTGGTTGTGGACCTTCATAGGAGAATATTGAAACGGTGTTTCGTTATAAATGTGTTTAGATAATTTCTTTACTCAATTTTGCTACAGTTGCTCATCTGCTGGTATAATTTCTAGAAAAATCCGTGCGAAATATCTGAATTAAGGCCAATCGGAGAATTAGGACAAGGAACGTGTGGCCACGTTGTCAAAATGGTTCATCAAAAGACAAATCAAGTCATGGCGGTAAAGGTAAGGGTGTCAGCTATAGTTAGACTAAACTGGTGTTCTATGCTAGTACTTAAGTTGAGATACCATGGCAGTTTATCACTGGAATTGGAACTTAACGTGGAGTCTCTAACTGTTCAATCTTCGTTGGTCCTTGCAGGAGTTTGTGCAGCGAATTGCATGTTTCCTCTGGGTGTTCCAAGCAAAGTCTTGCAATGCATGGACTCTGCCTTCAAGTATGTGATGATGGATAAAGGCATGTGATGGTGATATTGTGAACTAATGTATATTTGTTTAGGAACTTGGTAACAGGAAGTATTTATGATAACTTTGCGTAAGGTTAACCCTTTAATGCCGAGATGGTAGTAAATGGTATGGGAAATCCTATACCCTCCGGCATTAAAGGGTTTATTGTGTTTTGATCTTTATCGAATATATCAGTCTGAAAGATTCGTGTACACTGTGCATTTATGTAGTATGCATATCAGGACTAGGTAAATGATAAATTTAATGAATTAGTTATTATTAGTTGCCCTCAAGTGAACGTTAATGTAATGTAATGTTGTTGCTTTCTTTTCAGCAAATGCGACGGTCGGGCAACTCTGAGGAGAACAAGCGGATCATCATGGACTTGGACGTAGTGATAAAGTCACACAGCTGTCCTTATATCGTTCAGTGCATTGGCACCTTCATCACTGCGGTCCGTTATCATAGAAATTAACTGCCTTTAACTGCATTTTTATCGTAGCAGAATAATTGTGATAGAGATATATGATAGCAGATGTGTGATCCTCTCCACTGCTTCTTCAAAGCCGTGGTTGGGTCGGGAGCGCTTCTGAGTAGATGCTCTTGAAGAAGCGCTATTTAAATGTCTGAAATGAATGAATGAATGAATGAATGAATGAATGACAGTTCTGTGTCCTGAGAAGTAGCATCTAATAGCATCTAAAGAAATGTTCCACAGGTATTGCCAGGTTGTTTTGCTTTCATGATGGGCATACTTGACAATATTAGTATTCCATGAACCACGTACATTGTCAGTGATCATTTAAGATTATTTAATTAACATCTGGCTGATATGACACACCTTTGAAGACTTAAAGAGAACATTTGAAAGAAATTAGCAGAACATGTTTGAGACCTGGAGAGGTTAATTTTGAGTAATTTGTTCGGCATTCTTTGCAAGCAGTTGATCTTAATGGATGTCTTGTTTCGAAGTCATATTTAATTTATACTTGTGTTGCATTCTGAACAGACGGAGGTCTGGATATGCATGGAATTGATGGCAACCTGTCTCGACAAGCTGTCCAAGTCTCTTGCTGAACCGATTCCAGAGAACATTCTAGGCAAAGTAACGGTCGCTGTGAGTTACTTTTAAAGTTCTCCTCTCGATGATTACAAAGATCACAGCCATTGTAATGATGTAATGTAATGACAATTTCTATGGCGCCATAAAACAATGGGATGTAACTTATTATGTTTGCTACTTGATTCAGATCCTTCAATAGAGTATTGAAAAATGTTACCAATGTTTAAGAATAATTACATATGCAATGACGATTTTTCATGCATTTTGAGTGACATTTGAGAAGCAAGCATTATGGAATTGCTTGCATCTAATTAATACAAAAATGAATTAATGACTGGTTTACAAGGTAATTGATTATTTATTGCTGGAAGGTGTGAATTTGGGACTTAATGATTTTATTGTTGAATCATGGACATGAAAACAAAGGAATGGAATAATTATTTCAAAGGAATTCATATTATATAATAATAATTATGTATGTGAATGGTTATGAATAATTAGTTTAACTTTCTGTCCAAAAATCAACTCTCAATGTGGAGAAGAAAAACTTTTTCTTTGGTAATCAGCAAATTCTGGTAATCATATCAAGCACCGAATACATTGCTTCTGTGCCAACTTTTAGGCTATTTATCTGCATATTTTGTGTTGATGACTGAAATAGGTTCTGTGATAATTGTGTGATTCTTGTTGGTTAATGGTTAAAATGTTCTTTGTTGAACAGACTGTCAGTGCTCTACATTATCTAAAGGAACATCGCGGGGTTATTCACAGAGGTAAGTTTGATCTATTTTCGCTTAACCAACCAGTGATAAGGTAATCAGACATTTATGTAATAACACAAATTTTCATCTTATATCAGTGTCTATTTGTCCATCTATATGGCTATAGGTCAGTCTGAAGCCTGTCCATATATGATGCAAGTGGGGAGGGGAGGTGGTCATTGGATTGAAGTGTGTGCATAGTTGCATATGATGGAGAGGAAGTCACAAAATAAATGTCTAATTACGATGTCCACATTAGCCTATTTATTACTCAGTAAATCCTATAGTCATTCGATGGTGTTTGATTATATTATAATTAAATTCTGTTCAAGGCAGAAAGCCAAAAATACATAGTAGACTACAGTGCAATAAATGTTCTATAGATGACTTTAGGTGATGAAATCTTGTCAGTGGTGTAGAGAAACTTATCTGTATGTACGCATGGAGGTTCCACAAACTGTACGAAGTGCAACCAGAGGGAGGGGTTGAAAAAGAACAAATTTAGTACAGAGTACATGTATGGGTTCAGGACTGTCTCTGTTTCACTGTTCTTGAGATTGTCTGGTTCAACCAAGGTTAGACTGGGAGCGCTCCTGAGTAGTCACCCTAAAGGAGTGCCATATCAAATTGCTGAAATAAATATATAAAGATGTCTACTATTTTCTTTTTTTGGAAATATATCAGACTACACCCTGAACTGACCATACAAGGTACTCACAATTGCTTCTTCGTGTTCTCTGCCGTCAGACAGGTTCTTATATCAAATGACGCCATTTTTTTCTGTTCTGCGCTTCTTTTTTCAGTCCACTGTATCAATCTTCTGTAGGTAAGTATTAATTTTAATTTTTTCGCAATACTTATAAATAAATTTACAGAAAATACTTATTTCTTTCACAATCACTATCTAGTTGTTATGTTCTGTAAAGATGTGAAACCATCGAATATTCTGCTCGACGAGAAGGGAATGATCAAACTCTGCGACTTTGGAATCAGCGGACACCTCGTCGACTCCAAGGCGAAGACTCGAAATGCTGGCTGCGCTGCGTACATGGCTGTATGTATCATTGCTTACATACTTACTTACTCGGCCTTCACGCGTTTTCATTCTATCAGCAATCTATCTAACCATGTGCAATCTCTTTGTCAGTGAAATGGTGAAGGTTGTGCACCAGTGATTTTCAGCCTGGGTTGCGCAGAACCTTGGTCATGGTTTCGCAGCAGTTTGGTAGAAAATTTTATGGCACTGACTGAAATCACCACAGTAGGCCTATTAGCAACGAGTATTAGATCTTTCCCTGCCTTCATTCATTCTTGGTTAAAATGATATTATTACGTTCTCGTGCTGTTCTCTAAAATTATGTTAGTATACACTTGTTATTCAGAAGGCACGTGCATCAAATGGGAATCTATGGACCTATAAGCTGATAGATTGCCATATTTCCAATTTTATCCAGTCGGACAAATCATTTTTATCATTGGTTGTAAACTATTGGGACGCTCGAAATCTGTTCTGGACAAACATAATCTGCTGAGCTGCATGTTGAATGCTGCATTCTACATTGTTTGTGTGTTCATATAATAATATCTGTGTGTTCTAATTTCTGCTGACCGTTAGCCGGAGAGAATAGTTCCGCCGGATCCATCCAAACCTGATTACGACATCCGTGCCGATGTTTGGAGTCTCGGTTTATCCCTGGTTTGTAGATTCTTTGTATTGTATTGTATCTGACCATTTATAAAGCGCTACTCGCAGCAAGAGCCTTTCAAAAGTGCTCCCAGTGCGTTCTTTTGTGTAATTTATAAATCTAGTAACATAATTTGATTAGCTGTACTGTCTGTCGAAATGGTGGTGCAGTGGTATGTTCTGGGATTTTAAAAATACAGCATGGAGGACGTTCTTGGCCCATTATCTGGTTCCATTTCTATCATCTCTGTCAATGAGTTGATATTGTGTGAAAAAGTCTTGGTTCTTAAATACCTGGTGTTGAAAGTTTGTATCTGCACGCCACAATGTTTGTGATCTAACAGTCTTGCGTACCGACTTGCATAGCATTTTGTATTGTGGCTTGAGCCGTTTTTTTACGACCTGACGTTTCTTGCATGACCCAACAACCGATATATTCTCGTTTGCTTTGGCAGGTGGAACTGGCGACCGGTGAATTTCCGTATAAAAACTGCAAGACTGACTTTGAAATGCTCACAAAAGTCCTCGAGGATGACCAGCCGGCTCTCCCACCGGGAAAGAACTTCTCCATGGACTTTCGAGATTTCGTGACCCAATGGTATGGTCGAGATTTAACGAAGAAATACGATGGCCATTCGCCACTAAATTGTATTGTATTAAAACATTTATAAAGCGCCTATACTAGGGTGAACAACCGTTCAGAGGTGCTCCCAGTGCGCAAGGCCACGAGAGAATAAATGAGTTTTCAGGAAAGAAAATGAGGAGGAGGGATTACCAGTTAGAAGTTGAGACCGAGTAGATGGAGACAGAGTATTCCAAAGAGAGGGGCCAATTGATGTAAAGGATCGGGACTGAGCCATAGCCGTCATAGTATAAGGAACTAAATGTTTAGAAGCAGCAATCCAGAACTTGTAAAAGTCTTTGTATAAGCGATAGACTTTGTGAGGCTTGCTTAAAATACATCACACTATGGTGACTATGCAATGTGCATATATATATATATATATATATATATTTTACTAGACTAATCTAATATATTCTGATCCAAATCTGAACTTCAAACAATGACGACTGTAGTCTAAACTGGCCTAAACATTAACCTGGTTGATAGTAGGTATGTCTTTGCAGATTAGGTCAAAGCTGAACAGACCATTAGTAACCAGTTGACATGGTATGGGTGCTACTTTAGCAGTAAGTCATCAGTTAAACAAACTAACTGATACACATCGATGCACAACTACACTTTTAGAACTGATTTCACAGGCAGAAATTGTATCATAAATTTTCATGAAGTTTTTTCTTGTTTCAGTTTGACTAAAGACTATCATCGCAGGCCAAAGTACAAGAAACTTCTTGTAAGTATTCGTAATTATTTCACGATTTTTAACTACATGTCCGATCCCTTGACATACATGCCATGGATCCGAGTTTTAGCCAATTATGCCTCGTTTGATAATGGTTATATGACACATTTGTGTCATCAAAAGCAACAATACCTTTAGATTGTTGTCAGATGGTAATTTGCCTAAGATTCCTTCTAACTTGAACGCTGTTTTTACCACTATTCATTGTTGACTACAGTGTGTATTAAGTCCGTAATGTAATAAGGATTGTTTATAAGTTCATGCTCACAACTGAAGTTCACTCTTTCTGCAGTTTAAGAACTTAAATGAATCGCCATACTTTCAATTCTGGAGTTTTAAGTGTCGTTGAAATGTTTTGTATCGTTAACAATCATGGAGTTTGTAGTTTTGATGCATACTAGCTGTGGCATTTTCCGTGATGTTTAGCTAAAGCTGCTATATATATTTACCGTAAATTAAATTCAGTGAATTACTTTACAGCAATAAATGTTGAAAATCACTGCACTGGTTGGTATCAGCGTTATGGGCTCAACAGCCGATTGAAGTACTTAGTACTCTGTGGTGGCGTCGTACTCTGTGGTGGCGTCGTACTCTGTGGTGGCGTCGTTGCCTTGGAGCCAGAAGGTTCGAGGTTCGAATCCACCTCGCCGCGTAAGGACCTTGGGCAAGTTCTTCACTCACAATTGCTCAGCGCTTCGGCGTGAAACTCCGATGCAGTGTCCGCTCTGCATTCGGGAGCGCCTCTGAGTAGCAGGCGCTAAGGGGCGCTATAACAAGTGCACACACCAACAAATACAAACAAACTTAATTTAATTTTCACGTTACGACGCCAATGAATTGTTATTATTATTATTGTCATTATTATTATTATTAATTACTTAATTTAATTTTGCAGGAGCATAACTTTGTTCTTCGATATTCATCAATGCCAGTCGACGTTGCCAGCTGGTACAGAGTCGTGTCACAAACGCTGTCGACTGGTAAAGAACTGTGATGCAACTTGAGACAAAAGGAAAGAATTCCACAGAACCGACTTCGAATGCGTCTTTAACTGACAGTGAATGCCTTAGGTTGACATAGCGCATCTTAACATGTGTCAGTTGTTTGTAACGTTTTGTGCTGTATCACGTTAACTGTGCTGCATCGTGTTAACTGTGGTGCATCATGTTAACTGTGCTGCATCGTGTTAACTGTGGTGCATCATGTTAACTGTGCTACATCATGTTAACTGTGCTGCATCATGTTGACTGTGCTTCATCATGTTAACTGTGCTGCATCAAGTTAACTGTGCTACATCATGTTAACTGTGCTACATCTTGTTAACTGTGCTACATCATGTTAACTGTGCTACATCATGTTAACTGGTGCATCATGTTAACTGTGCTACATCATGTTAACTGTGCTGCATCATGTTAACTGTGCTACATCATGTTAACTGTGCTACATCATGTTAACTGTGCTACATCATGTTAACTGTGCTGCATCATGTTAACTGTGTGACATCATGTTAACTGTGCTACATCATGTTAACTGTGGCGGGTGACCTGTTACATAGCACTGCTTCTCAATCATATCAACAATAGATGATGTTCACTTTGTTCTCGATTCGTCGTGACTACACCATTATCTAGTGTTAATGAAAATGGTATCCATTGTATAAAGTGGAACTTATATGTTAAAGCGATCATCTTCGTTACTTTTCGTGCCTGATGGAAGAAGTGCCTACAACGATTTAAAATGCACTTTAGGTGAATGGTAGTGTTTCAGAAGCAACGTTGTTACTAGGTTTTAGGCGTTCGTTTGACGTGAAAGTTTAGTTGCTGATCTGGCAGAACTCACGGGTGTCTGACTGATGTCGACTGATGTCAACCGTGTCGACTGAGGTGAATTGAAGTCAGACTGGTGTCTGACATGAGTCTAAGTCTGACTCAGGTCAAGATTTAATCGACAACAACGACTTCAGATTAAAGTTGGATGGTGATTTGCCTAAGATTAATGTCGGATGGTGATTTGCCTAAGACTTCAGATTAATGTCGGATGGTGATTTGCCTAAGACTTTAGATTAATGTCGGATGGTGATTTGCCTAAGACTTTAGATTAATGTCGGATGGTGATTTGCCTAAGACTTTAGATTAATGTCGGATGGTGATTTGCCTAAGACTTCAGATTAATGTCGGATGGTGATTTGCCTAAGACTTCAGATTAATGTCGGATGGTGATTTGCCTAAGACTTCTTCTATGTTGACAGCTGCTGCCTTGTATGCATTGACCATTGTTCATTGCTGTGTCTGGTGAGTGCCTTTGTCTCTTACTTGTGTCGCTCTTTCAGCTCCTATTTCTTGGTTCTCATCACAGACTCAACTGCCAAACACAATCGCATTATTCACCTGTAATTACCATATTCTTAATAGAACTGCCCAGTCTAGCCACAGGTTTGCTTGTTTATTTATTTATTTATTTTATTTATTTATTTTCCAGTCTTAAAGCAGCACATAAATTTCTCTTTATGCCATTCTTTCAGCCAAAGCTTCTTACAATAATAATTAATTAATCTCTTCCTGTGTAATAGAACCTGATTTTAAGTTAAAGTATATGCTGACACATGTACTTTTGTACTGCTGTTGATTTGATTCCAAAATGGTGTCTACATCACCAGCGTAAAGAAACAGAAGTGATGCCATCCAAAAAGTGATGCAATCCAAAAAGTGATGCAATCCAAAAAGTGATGCAATCCAAAAAGTGATGCAATCCAAAAGTGATGCAATCCAAAAAGTGATGCAATCCAAAAAGTGATGCAATCCAAAAGTGATGCAATCCAAAAAGTGATGCAATCCAAAAAGGGATGCAATCCAAAAAGTGATGCAATCCAAAAAGTGATGCAATCCAAACCGGAGTTGGAATGACGCACAGTGCATTAGGGAAATGTCGATCGGCGGACAAAATTGTCTGCGACTTCAACAAGTTTCACACTGCAGAGTGACTTCATTGGCACGGAAATGTTCTGGTCATGCCATAATTATGATGAACTGGTGCGTGAACCAGGTCGTGCATAGTAAACGGAAGAATAAGGCTGCAAAGTCAATATTTAACACTACAGTGCAGCTATTGTACGACACTTTAACCAGTATGGCATGCTAAGTTCTATCTTTGGAAGACAGTGCTGTTTTGTATTTGAAACAGAAAGGTGTGAAACTAAGGGCATGGAGACGAGCGTGTACCGACGGTGACGCACACTAATTGCGCTTTCTCACTGCATTTTATCAGCGTGCAGAAATGTAGAAGCGTGCTAGGCAAATGTTAGCGCACCGATGAAGAAAGAGACTGGAGGTGTGAAATCTTATTATGGTGTTGGCTTGTGTGAGACAGAAATGGTCCTACTTGCAAACTTCGAACCAAATGTTCTTCCTCACAATTTAAATGCCATTGAGAGGTTCTTGATTATCTTGTTGGAGATGTTCCAGGATCAATGTCGTCACGATTGTCTGCAAATTCTTGGAAGATCGAGTCCAATATAAGACCATGGAATTTCATGTGGAGGGATTTCAAGGATGGGTGCTTTTGTCCCTGTCCTCCATCCACTTTTCTTTTTTTTATTCACTTATGGTACAATGATTCTCATATTCAGCTACAGACGTGCATCATTGTACCGTAACTCCTATGATTTTTGCTAAGCCAACCCGTACTTCTGTTCGCCTCTCTATGCAATGGACCCAGGGTGTCTGTGTTACTGCCATTCATTCATTCTATGGACTTGTATAGCACCCCTTCAAGCATAGGCGTACGAGGCGGGGGTGCAGGGGGGGCAATTGCCCCCCCAAATTCGGGCAAGTTTGGTGGTTTTTTCGGGCAAAACAGACCCAAACGACACTAAAAAAAAAGGTCGTCAAGTTTCGGGCGAGTCTGGTTTTTCGGGCAAAAATAGTCGCAGACGACTTAAAAAAAAAAGGTCGTCAAGTTTCGGGCAAGTTTGGTTTTTCGGGCAAAAATAGTCGCGGACGACAAAAAAAGTTAACTTTTTGGCCGGATAAATTTTTCGGGCAGAAGTTCATTCTTTGCCCCCCCACTTCTGAAACCTCCCGTACGCCTATGCCTTCAAGAAACCTATGCAGGATAACTCCCACGGCCAAAGAAAAAATGTAACAGTGGCATAATAGAAATCTAATGATTCATCATTCATTAAAACATTATAATTTGCTGCCAAGTCAGTTGAAGATTAATCTCGAAAAGTTATCGATCACAATAATGCCGATACCTTCAGTAATAATGATTTACGTGAATGCTGTAATTTGACATTGTAATGCAATCGTTTAAGCAACGTCTTTTCTGTGGAAAATGGTATTAAAGCTTGGAAGTAGTAGTTGAATAAAACTTGCGATCTGTGTCTAGCTTTTTGTCGTTTAGCTTGAATCAAGTCATTTAATTGGCATTCGAAATGTGATATAGTTTAGCAACTGGACTGATGTGATTCACATTAAATTTTAACATACGTGTACGAGTATGTTAGCGATATGTGACGCTTATGAGTGACTGATCACTGAAAATGTTACTTCACATTAGCCTTGGAAATAGTCTACGTGATGCTAATCACATTGAAAACAAATCACATGTTGTAATTTGCATGTGTGTGTGTGTGTGTGTTGCGGTTTGCATTGTAAATATGTGCACTTGACATTGTTCGGCATTTAGAAAATGTGATGGCCTACGCAACAATGGAAATGAATGTGTTTACGCCTACATGAAAAAATGTAACTTTATTTACAGGAATTTGGCATTTTAAACAAGACTTGATAATTTGACATTTTGACTAACATCATTTGTCTGTTGAACACCTATTTTCATAAAGAAAACATATATTTTGGCATTCATTTTACTCTATTCTGTACTAGGTGTGATGGACAGAGTAGCCGGATAATAGTGATGCATGGTGGATGACAGAAAATGATGGCACATAAGCTGAATAGTGTGGAATTCAGGTTTCAGATGGAATCAATTAATCCGTCGCTAAAAGCAGAAAGCTCTGCTTGAAAGAGGCGCTGACTAAACTGCAATCTTGTTTTTAAGACCTGAGACCTCAAGACCAAGACTTTGACTTTCAAGACCAAGATTTTGGTCTCAAGAGCAACACTTTAAACGTCAAGTCCAAGACTTATAAAAAAGAGAAAAATATGTCACATACCCAGATTTATCAAAATTGTGAAGTAGGAAATTTCAATTAAAAATTACTATTTAATTTTATTCAAGCAAAATAACTCTAATCGTAATCTTGAGATTCCTACAGCGCCCACAAAAGTTCGCAGGTGCTTAATCAAAACAAAATCGATAGGCAGAGGGTCAATATCCTAAGAGTCAGGCAAGCAGACAGAGGGACGGCTAAGGTGGGTGATTTCAGTGTTGAAATGGCGAGGGAGTTGAGGAAAAGAGTAAGATTCAGGATAGGATTTGTGAAAAAGCAATGTTTTCAGTTTTGAGTGAAAGACATGCAGAGAGATTTTAAGGTGAGGCATGGTTGAGATCGTGCGGTGGATCAGATATGTCTTTAAACTTTGGGGTGGGGGGTTGTTCCAAAGAGGCAGGACAGCTCTGGTTATGGTGCGATTGCGACCCTCGATCTGCCCCCCATGTGCCACTTAGGCCTACAAAAGACAAGTAAGTATTTTAGTATGACAAGTAAGTAGGCTATAGCCGCTATACAAGTAAGGATGGATTGAAAATGAAAACTAGTAAAATCATCTGACAAATCCTGATGTTTTGCTTTGCAAATGATGATATATGCGTTTTATTGAGTTCTTGGTGATATACCGCAGCCAGTTAGGCCTACGCAGTGGCGGCGCTACGGTAGATCGCGGCAGGTCAGTTGACCTGCCTATTTCGCTCATGACCTGCCTTGCGACCTGCCAAAAATTCTCTGGAATTATTACTATCTTCCTACATTTAATTTCTTCGACATACTAAATAACTGCAACGACCTTGAGTTGACCTGCCAAAATTGTAAGGCTGGCGCCGCCACTGCAGTTACGAAAAAAAATTATAAAGAAAATTATAATAATTCAATCAAATGGG
Organism: Lumbricus rubellus; assembly: GCA_945859605.1. Classification (NCBI taxonomy): domain Eukaryota; kingdom Metazoa; phylum Annelida; class Clitellata; order Crassiclitellata; family Lumbricidae; genus Lumbricus; species Lumbricus rubellus. Next base: position 24,634,610 of record OX243817.1, read on the forward strand.
TGGAAGTCAGTAAGAGGGGCAATGGTCGGGTAACTATAAAGTTGGCCTACTTGAGAAATGGAACAAACCATTCACTTTCACTTTCTAGTCTAACGAGAGTTGTAGGGGCCTACCCAAACACCACGAGCGATACATACACGTATAGGCCTACATTCTCATGTAGGCCTATAGGCCTACATGTAGATTAATCCTAGGCTAGACTATAATGATTTGCATCACTCATCTCGATCCACGCACAGCTGACCACTCAGAATATGGAGTCAAGCCAGCTGCGGAGACCATGTTAGGCCTACCATTAAATAGGCGTGTTTTACCAAAATGTTTTCAAACGGTGGTGAGGAATACCATTCTACTATTTTACCATTTACCATTTTGGTTCCAGCATTTAGGCCTACCATTTTGCCTCGATGGCTAGCTGCTGGCAATGGTGCTATTCTGTTATTGATAGGCGGAGTCGACCTAGATATGCTGAAGGTTTGACTGCTTCCGATTGGCTGTTCTGCTGGTAGGCTGATTTGACCTAGATATGCCTGCTTTCGATTGGCCGTTCTGCAAGTGGGCTGAGTTGAGCTAGATATGGATGTGAAAGCGGTGCGCGGATTCTGCAAACGAGTATCAGTGCATGAGAAGCGGCAATGTTGGCGATCGAAATGGAAAATTAAATGCTTGCAGGTGTACATTGAATCGAGCAGTTAATATGGGGCATGATCTTTGGATCCAGCTAATTCTCGTCAGCGTCTTTGTGTGGAAATTATCTGCCGCAGAATTGGGTAAGTTTAAACTAAGCTTGCTGTTAAACGAAACTACACACACACTAGGCAATTTCAAAATATTTCCCATTGACCACGTCCTTTGATGACTTGATGAGTGTGACACTTAAAACCATGCATGTATAATTTTTTCGTAGGCTAATAATCGTACTTGAAGGCGGCATTTATGATCGACTGTAGACTTTGTAGAGGCGAAAGACGAGCCTTTGGTAGACCAATGATAAGGGAATTACAGCCTATGTGAAAATGAGCAAAAACAGAAGACAAACAGAACGCTGAACAGCCCTGAGACACGTCAAATTAGAGTATGAAGAACGTGTAAAGTTAGAGATATGGTGTTCAAAAGAAAGGTTGATATCTACGGTAGCACCCAGAACACGTAGGCTACACTTGCAGAAAAGGGGGTGTGCCGAAATAATTAAATTTCTAAAGCTCTTGTTACTTGTTAGTCTTGTATGTAGGCTACATCAACTACAAACATGGGCGGAGTTTGGTTTCCGTCCTTAGGGGGGCTAACCCCGAGTCTGGGCCTTATTGGGAGGGCTAACCCCGAAAAAGGATACCATTTTCATGGTAAAAAGTTGAATCTGGGCCTTCTTGGAGGGGCTTAGCCCCCCTAGCCCCTGATAAACTCCGCCCATGACTACAAAGAGATGACCGGCATTTATCAGAGAGTGGGAAAGAGAAGGATGTCAGCCAATATAGAAGAGCAGGGTACCCAGTACAGATTTAATGGGGATCCATTTAGTTCTGGAATCACCTGAGATAATCATGTGGGTCCGAAAAGACAGACAGTGAGCGAAACCAACAACGGGGGAAAGGATTGAGTGGAATAATGGTTAATCAATTTTCACTTTGATACTGTTGCACGATTTGAAACTTTCTTTGATGGTGCTAAGCATTTCAAGTAGGCATAATAGCATGCAGGGCTGTTAAAAGTGAACCTACAAGTGTTGAAAAGTTACTTTTAAATGCTGTCATGCAGTGCTTAAAGTGTAGGAAAAAGAAGTGCATGGACGCCATTACTTTTCCTGGCTGTGTTGGCCAAATAAGTGGCTAAGATTTTAAAATAAGTGTGTGGACACCGTAATTTAAAATCTTCATTCTGATGAATGACTCCCATTACCCTAGTGCGACCTGCTGACATTTTTTATAGCTGGGGCCATCATGATCGTTGAGTCACAATTTAAATCCTGATCATTACATTACGAGTACGACTCAGTACGTACGTCCATTACGATGCCCGAACCAGTAGTCAACCACTTGACAGCCAATAATATTTTAATGTTTTTATTTCAATTCACAGTCGCAATGGAAGTGCAAGTACTTTTTCATTGTCTGCAATAATTATGTGATCATTTGTCTCAGTTGTTAGTATTTTTCACTTTGCTACTACATGGGAAAAACATTTGACTTTTGACCTTTGCTAGTTCGTAGACTGTCTGGATTTTTGTCCCAGTTACTTTTCAAGCGTCCTAGCATAAATATTCTTCGTCCTGTTATGACAGACAAAGCAGCTTTCCACAATAAAATAAAACCATAGAAATGTAAGATGCGAGAAAAAAGGTATACCCGAGAAAAAAAGGTATACCCGGTATACTAAGGTGCACTGCATGGCTAGACAATATACATGTAAATCAATATGGTCTTAACTTAAGAAGACTTGCACTTGTGAGGAGCAAGCACTAGACTTAACAAAGGATCGAGATAGACTTAACAAAGGATCTAGATAGACTTGACAATGGATTGAAATAGACTTGGCAAAGAATCGAGATAGACCTAACCTTCTATATCTTTAGTGCCATGTATCTAGATGTCTATGACTTAACAAAGGACTGAGTAACATGTTTAGATTTCATTCATTCTTTACATGGATTTGTTATAGCGCCCCTTTAGGGTGACTACTCAGAATTGCTCATGACCCCAGCATGGCTAAAGGGCTCAATTTTGATATGCGCATAGATTTAATTATAAACAACCCATGGTGCTCATATGCGAGTGATGATGCAACCTAGTGTGTCTATGGTTTTGGCAGTGTCAGGCGCCAGCTATGTAATTTCAGCAGGTCGCATCAGGATCATGGGAGTTATTCACCAGCAGGTCAAAGATTACAATTGTACGGAAGATATTAAAAATTGCAAGTAACTTCTGACAGGTCATATGACCTACCGTGACCTATCACGGTGGTGTAGTTTCTGGGTTTTGGGAATTTGCTACTTTTGTGTTTTAGCATTTAGTTCTACTTCAGAGGTATTTGTCATTAAGTTTGTCTAGTCATGTGGTGATAATGATGATGGTTGTGATGTCTGTCTGCCTGCCTGCCTGTCTGTCTGTCTGTCTGTCTGTCTGTCTGTCTGTCTGTCTGTCTGTCTGTCTGTCTGCCTGCCTGCCTCTCTGCCTCGTTATGATATTATGCACAAATTTTTGAAGCTAATTAGCATGGCATGCATTTGACCTCTGCCTTTCGTTGGCCCAGTTAGGGTACATTGGATGTTATCTTATTCCTCCTCTGGGGCAAAGATCCCAGCTGTGTTTGGCCAATGAATTTCTAAAGCTAAAAGGACGTCCGGGAGTCAGATGCTTAAGTGGAAATGGTGGAGAAAGGTAACTTAGAGGAGCGCTGTGATTGAGCTCTTCCCTTCCCCTCCCACCCACAGCAAGGCGGCAGTCTTTCTGTTTGCTTATCTGTGCTTGGGTAACTACTAACTAGACCCAAATTCAGTTTAAATGGCCGTCGTCCGTGTGTTTCTGTCTCTGCAGTAGACCAGATCCCATAATTGCCTAATTGCCTAAATACTCGGTCGCTGTCTGCAGTCGTCTAGGGCTTAATGGACTTGATGATGTGGCCCCAAAATTTATGTCTACCAGATGTGTGAAAACTGAGCCGTCTATGCCAATATCCGCACGTATATATCTTCTGTATATGTATACGCACATAATATACATAATATATATATTTATGCATACATGGTATATGCATATAAATATATAATATATGATATATATATATATATATATATAATATGCATACCTGGTATGTGCATATAAATCATGTGTATGTATAATTATATAGGTGTCTGTATTTATTTACTATTTATAACTATATAGGTGTCTGTATTTATTTACTATTTATAACATACGCAGATGTGTACACATAACTCATCTAATTACGCCTATTAGGCGACTACAAAGGCCTCTAATCGGCTGTCACCAATATTGGATGCAGGAGAAAGGGAAGCGGGACCTTTGACCCTGGAAAAGAGAGACTGCCTCTCCAGACCCAACTTTCTTCTTCCTCTCCTCCTCCTCCTCCTCCTCGTCGTTCTCGGGGTCTTTGAAAAGCCCCACTTGGAAGAAGCTTAAGAGGGGCGGGCCCGTTGGATCTGCGGAGGCAGGCAGGGATGGGCAGAAAATGGAGGGGGTTGATCTATCCTTTGACAGGCAAGGGTGGAGTGTTTGGATCCAGTTAGTCTTAGCCTCTTAAGTCATTGACTGAGGCAGGACTAGGGAGATCAAGGCTATCAGTTGATTGAGATTGGCAGATGTTAGGCTGTTATTTTGCTGAACATTGCTGTCTTTAGTCAACTAAGAATAATATTTAATAATAATAATTTTCTGTAATTCAACGCTTGCAAACGCACTGCGCTTTACATGTACAAGTCATCTTAATCAGCATCAAATTTAATTACTAACAGAACAGGCAGCCTGCAATACACAGGGGTAATAGCAGCCTACAAAGAGCCCAACAGAAACTCGAACTTCCTACCTCTCACTCTCCATTCCAGCGTGTTAACCAATGCGCTACTGACCCCCTTGTTGTCCAGGTGCGCCCCTTCAAGAAATTCACTCAGAGGCGCTTCCAGCCCAGACATAGCGGAAAATTTTTTGGGAGAGATTTATGAAACAAAGTTTGATTGGTCAAGATGCAATAAATGCAGCTTGTTGAAGGGAGGTCATTCCAGATGGATGGCTCTACATGAGCATGATGAAGAAGACGGTGCATTTAATTGTTGTTGTAATTAGTTACTGTTATCCAGGTGTAGGTTAGCAAGTAAGTAAGTATATTATTTATGACTCCACTTGCAAATGCACAATGGGACATACAATAAATAAATTTAAGTAATAATTGTAAATTGAATAGTAAGATGAGTGAAATGTCAGAAATATTAGTGTCATTAGCAGACAACAACAACAGCGGCAAGAATAACAACAACAATTGGTTATTGTCATTGCTATTATTGTTGTGTCGTATTGCTATTAGTTTTGTTGCTAGCGTTGTTATGCAGTTATTATTGTTGTTACCAACTGCAGCAACATCGACGACCAGCATGACAATTATGGCGACAATGATGTTTATGCTTATAATGAACGGTGCCTTAGTTTATGACTTAGAAGGGGTTTTGAAGTGTACATTTTACTGTTTCATGTGTTGTTTCCATCTATTTCGTTTGATGGCAATGCATAAATGAATGATTTATGAATCACTTGAGATGGAAAAGTTCTGATAAACAGTTCTAGAATTTGGATATATTATACAGCCTCGGTCTGTTTTGGTCATTCTGAGGATATTCTTTGGAGACATTTTGCTTGAAAGAAGCGATGTAATGTAATAATTCAAAACGAATAATATCACAATGTATTTGTTGTGGTACATGTTTTTTTAATTCACCCCCAATCATACTTTCCATGTCCGTTCTATGTGTTGAGTATGTGCACCTGTCAGAATGACTGCACTAACCCTAAAACTAACCCTAACCGACCCTCACGACGCCTAACCTGAGCCCTAACCGACCGTCACGCGATAAACCTCGTCAACGTAGAACCTGGGGGTGAATTAAAAAACAAGAGCCTTTGCTGTTACCTCAACTGTTCTTTTGAAGTGTATACACTGATGAAACCACCCCGGTGAAAGAAAGCTGTGTCTTCAGTATTAATAAACAGACTGCATGGAAGAGGTAATGTTTTGAGCTTAGTTGGAAAGATAGAAGGTCTTTCTTCTCCGTTTAAGACGAAAAAACGATAACAGAAAAGATTTGCTGTGTATAGGTTGATAAATGGGGCGCAATTTATCACAGTGGTTGACAATGTGTCCGAGGTAATGCTAAGAACTATGGTGTGAGTGGGTGATGAATTGGGTGAATTGAGAATTGGGGCATCAACTAGTTGTCATGGCTGGTGTCTCTGTGAATAGGACAATCGGTGCCCGTCTTGGTGGCGTGGGGTGAGAGGGGGGGGCAACATGCTGTCGTAAAGATTTCTTTGTCATGTCTGAAAGTCGTGAGCACTGTGAGTGGTGATAATAGAGGTTTTGTGCCGGATGTCTGGAGCACCCTCTGGAGGGTGGCAGTTGGGTCTGCAGGGTTGAAATTTGTAGATTTATTGCTGTGGCGGTTCGACACACTTCCTTCGTTTGGCCGCCGTCTGGATAGATGGGGTAGGGTGGAGTGGGGAAGGGAGGAAGGAGGAGGAAGAGGCGGAGTCAATTTTTCGATGGAATGAGCCCGACAGAATAAAGGTAATTCCGTTAAGATACTGTCAGCTTCGGTTTGCTTCATTCTGTGTTGGATATTGGGAACATTGGGAATTCAGGGTCATGTTGGGAAGTTGCTGCTAATCCATTGGGTATATAATTATATATATAAATTATATATATATATATAATTAAACTTATGTGTAATATATATATATGGGACGTGGTGGTATAGTGGTGGCGTCGTTGCCTTGGAGCCGGAAGGTTCGAATCCACCTCGTCACGTAAGGACCTTCACTCACAATTGCTCAGTGCTTCGGCGTGAAACTCCGATGCAGTGTCCGCTCTGCGTTCTGGAGCGCCTCTGAGTAGAGAGAGCCTGATGGGGCGCTATAACAAGTGCACATGCAAATATATGTGTATATATATATTTAAATATATATTTGAAAAGGGTGAGGGTATATTGGTGGATGGACTGATGGTTGGGTTGGTCCATATAATAAGTGCCTCTTAGTGGGCTTCTTGAAGGGGCGCTATATAAATTGAATGAATAATGGAATGAATGATGAAACAGAGATCAGGTGAAATAATTATTAGCCAGTCAATCGGAAAGATTGATTTCTCTGCCTTCGTTGCTTGGATGGATTTCATTTCGCGATTATTTTGCTTGTTGCTTATTTCTGATTGGTAAATTGATCTTGATGGATGAATTGATGACAAGAATCAATTGAAGTTATTAATACATGTAGTCCGCTGGGGATTTACAAGAAGATATGATTGATCAACTGATTGATTGATCAACTGATTGATTGATTGATGGATTGATTAATCAACTGATTGACTGACTGATTGATCAACTGATTGATTGATTGACTGATTAATTGATTGACTGATTGATTGATCAACTGATTGATTGATCAACTGATTGATTGGCTGATTGATCAACTGATTGATAGATCAACTAATTGATCGATCAACTGATTGATTGATTAATAGGTTGTTGAGTGATTGATTGATCAACTGATTGATTGATCAACTGATTGATTGATCAACTGATTGATTGACTGATTGATTGATCAACTGATTGATTGGCTGATTGGTTGATTGATGACTGTTCCTATTGCATTGGTTCAAGATTGTATTTCTGATTTATTGACTATTGATTGGTTGAATGATTGATTGATGATTGGTCCTATTGCATTGGTTCTTGTATTTCTGATTTATTGACTATTCAATGGATTCACCATGATGATGTGGTGCATTTATTTCTATTTTTGTTTCTATGTTTCTGTGTTTATGTTACATGTCAATCATTCTTTGTGCTACGGCCGCGGCCGTGTCCCTGTCACGACCTCCCCCTCCCTCTGCTTTAAAGGAAGAAATGAAACATTCTGGGTCAGAGGTTGCCTCTGCATGAAACATTATCGTCCCAAATGGATGTCCATCTGTTTGTCTGTGTCTGACTGTCTGTGCATTTCATTGTATGTGTCTGTACTTGTATGTGTCTGTGTCCGTCTGTCTATTTGTGTGTGTGTGTTTGTCTGTCTGTCTGTTGCGGCCTTGT